>OW679201.1:99272956-99435139 GCA_940337035.1 Agriotes lineatus
TGACATAATTTACGTGATATGTTTCAATCAGAATAGTTGACATAAAAAGAAAAAAAATTAAAATTGACTACAATAACTTCGACAAGGGATAAATACTGATTTCTAGCAAATATATTTCTTGCAGCTGTCTTCAAAGACATTACTTTTAATACCAAAAGCTGTAATTGGAATTGACGTTTTCCTTATTGGTATGAGTACAGAAGGTATATGTTGCTAGGCAACACTTTTAATTCATAGGATTGAAAGTACTTTTACGTACAAGGGTCAACATTTTCAGCGTTAAGGCGAGTATACAAAAAAACATTACTTTTATTAGAATAATAAGTTCATCTACACAAGTACACAATAAATTGGTTTAAAAATAAAACGTAATCAACATTTTCAGTGTTAAGTCGAGTATACAAAACGAAACATTAGGTACTTTTCTAAAAATAGGTTCATCTACACATCTACACAATACATTTTTGGTTTAATAATAAAACGTAATTAACATTTTCAGCGTTAGCCGAGTATAAAAAACAAACCATTACTTTTATTAGAATAATAAGTTCATCTACTATCTACACATTAAAATGTTGATTTAAAAAGAATATGTAATCAACATTTTCAGCGTTAAGTCGAATTCTGCGCTCTTCTAAAATTCGCCCAGCTGTAGAAAATACTCTTTCGCTTGTAGCGGAACTTGCCGGCATGTTTAAAATTTCTCAAGTTTTTTTAACAGTGGCGTATTTACACTGTTTTTCCAAAATCCTAAAATGTCATCTACATTTCCGAATTTTAATTTAACATACTAATTTAGTTCTGTTTCGACATCATCCTAATTACATGTGTCATCGTCAGAGCTCTAAGTGTAGAAAGATAAGAATCTGATGTTGATGTACCAGTTTTGAGTCGTTTGCTATGTATTTCATCATTATCATCTATCGTTTTATTTGCATTATAATCTTCTCTTTTATGTGAAGGTATGAACTTTTAAGGATTTATAATTAGGGTCCAAAAATAAAGCCACATAATGTAACTTGTTTGACACAATTTGTGATTTAATGAATTTAAAAGTTGCTGCACCCTGCAGTTTTTTATTCGTTACTAAATATTTAACGTGAACTTAACGTGAAACGTGAATCACGCCTTGGAAATTTTCACTCACGTTCACGTCACGATTTTCAAATATTAGTCACGTTCACGACGTGACACGACGTGACGCGACTGTTTTCACGTCACGCGCTCATCCCTATGTGTGATTAAATAATAGTACTCGTCCATTTTTACATTCACTGTGGTTTGGAAGTGGTAAAATACGGAGCAGCAGTTAAATTGGATAAAGTTCGATGACCGATGGATTGATTTTGTAAATTAGAACAATCTAGATTAGTTTTTGTCTTTAGACCTGTAGATTAAGAACAAGAATTACATAAGTTTTGTTTCCAATTTTAATAGATCATTTTGTTGAAAATCTAACTAGAAAAATACTAGAATTGAAAGTTTGGTAGCTATGGATAAATATATGTATATTTTGTTTTTATAAACGATTACTTTCAACAGCAATTATTACCTACTATGAGGGCTTTAATATAACTTAAAATATTTTACCAACATCTAGATGTCGATGTAAGGCGAATAAAGGAAAGTGTTTGCTAAGTATTCATTGATAAAACTTCCTGCAGATACAGTAAACAGTGCTTTAACCGAGAAAATTTGATACGGTCACATTTGGAGATAGTTTGTGTTGAAAGACTTCGGCTCAAATGCAAGATTGGTATCTGACCGGCAGCATTGTTTTTTACGGACTTTTAGGATGACCTTGAAGAGCTGAAAATCGACATTGACAATTTCAATTTGACGTTGCAAAACGATCTAGAAAATTTGGAAAACAACTTTGAGATCTTTGGAAATGGCATCACAAAATTCAGAGCTTTTATTAAAAGACATTAAAATCCTTTAAGAGGTCGTTTTTGACATACCGCAAAATTATTTTAAAAAAAATTTAACTTTCAAGCTCAAATTAGCATTTTCAATGTCGTTTTTTGTAATTTTAAGCCGAGTTTTGAAACTGAACGTAGTTTTTCAAGTTTTTAAGATCTTTCAATATTATTCAGTGTACGTTTGAATTTTTTAAGGTGTCTTTGATGCTTTGATGGTCATTTAAAAAAAATCATTATCATTCTCATGTTTTCTACACCATTTTTACAGTTTCAGAGATTATTACCTAAATTCTCAAAAGTTTACAAGGCCGTTTCTAACTTACCAGTCGTTTTTGAAAATTTCAAAAATATTTTAAAATCAAGCTCGAATTGACATTTTCAATGTCTTTATCGTTAATTCTAAGCTGAGTTCTGAAATTTGAGATAGTTTTTCAGTTTTTTAGAGGCCTTTGCCAATATTCAGTGCACACTTTGAAATTTTCAAGGTCGTCACTGTCTAGGCAAGCTTGCTTTCATGCTCTCAACGACCTTTTCGAAAATTTCCAGGTGGTTTTCATATTTTGAAGGACCAGTTCTTCAGTTTCAGAGGTCGCTGCCAAAATTCTAAAAACTTTTCAAGGTCGTTTTTAACTCGCTAGTCGTTTTTAAACTATTTTTTGAATTTCCAAGCTTCCTCTTATTATATGCCTGTTATAACCACAAAGTGGTTCTATGAGCCCTCTTTGCCCTTAGGCCGGGTAGGTGGCTAACATTGCCCGTCGAAGTTGAGGAAGAGTTCTCTTGTTAGGGGTTAACGACTATCACAGGCGTTAGCGAGGTAGCTGGGGAGCGTACCATTTTTAAAATCCGTCTAGAGTCCAAGCCTGAATTGGCATTTTTGATAATTTAAAGCTTTCAAATCTTCAAGTAGCATTTTTATTTTTTAAGGGATTTTAAAATTATTTAGTGCAAGCTTTCAACTTTTCGAGATTATTATCAACTTGTGGTCGGCTAATCTTTTTCAAAAATTTCCAGGTCGTTCTTATATTCTTCTAGACCGGTTTTACAATTTAAGAAATTGCCACCAAAAGTATTTAAACTTTTCAAGGTCTTTCTCAATTTACCACAATCGTTTTTAAATCTTCAAATCTTTTTTTTTTAATGTTCAACCTTAATTTGACATTTTTGATGCCTTTTTTGGTAATTTTAAGCAGTTTTTAAAACTCATAGTAGTTTTTCAAGTTTGGGCTTTTAGCATTATTTAATGTACGTCATAGCGTCATCGACTTTGATGCTTTCTATACCGTTCTAATATTTTTTTAGATGAGTTTTACAGTTTGCGAGATTCGTGCTAAAACTTTACAGTCGTTTTTAACTTCCATAGTATTTTTTTATTTTTTCAAATGTTTCTTTAAATTTACAAGCTCGAATTGACATTTTTAATGTCTTTTTCAATAATTTTAAGCTTGAGTTTGGAATTTTCAAGTAACGTTTCAATCTTAAAGTTGGATTTTTAATTAGTTATATATATACAGTGTGTTTCACTTTACATGGAAGCACCCCTGTATTTTATTTGTTTTTGTATGAATCGATTTGGATTTTTTACCAGTTGTACAACTCACCAAGAGGCATCTATTCATGTCCTTGAGCGCAAATGACGTTATTAGCCTGGCCTACTACGATGAAGAACATGAGTCGTATTGTCAATATTTTGCATCGCGTTAGAGTTACAGCAAAAAGTTATTAAGAAAAGTTGTTTAGAATCAAAAGAATACCCCAGATACCGATTTTTGTTTAATAATTCGAATTTTTAATTTTTATTCATAAATTTGTCCAAGTGCAAATTTCAACTTTTAATTTGGTATCAAATGGTGCCATGGAGAAACAGCACTTTTATTATTGTTCCAAACGGCATTAGCTATTAATAATGGCTGAATTACGTTTAACTGTAGCTGAGAAAGTAGAAATAATTAGAATTACTGGTGAAAATGCATTATCCAATAGAGAAGTAGCTAGAATATTTAATGGAAGGCATCCAGGGCGTGCACCTATTTAACCTGGAACTGTTAAAAAAATTAATCAACTTTTTAATTTGTGTCAGGATAAATAGGTGCACGCCCTGGATGCCTTCCATTAAATATTCTAGCTACTTCTCTATTGGATCTTGCATTTTCACCAGTAATTCTAATTATTTCTACTTTCTCAGCTACAGTTAAACGTAATTCAGCCATTATTAATAGCTAATGACGTTTGCAACAATAATAAAAGTGCTGTTTCTCTATGGCACCATTTGATACCAAATTAAAAGTTGAAATTTGGAACTTCGACAAATTTATGGATAAAAATTAAAAATTCGAATTATTAAACGAAAATCGGTATCTGGGGTACTCTTTTGATTCTAAACAACTTTTCTTAATAACTTTTTGCTGTAACTCTAACGCGATGCAAAATATTGACAATACGGCCCATGTTCTTCATCGTAGTAGGCCAGGCTAATAACGTCATTTGCGCTCAAGAACATGAATAGATGCCTCTTGGTGAGTTGTACAACTGGTAAAAAATTCAAATCGATTCATACAAAAACAAAGAAAATACAGGGGTGCTTCCATGTAAAGTGAAACACACTGTATATATATATATATATAATATATAATATAAAAACTCCTCACAGGTCGTGTGGTTACAGAATAAGTAGTTTAAGATGTTGGCTGGGACAGGATGAGAATCCACCCACAGCACTGGGCACAATATTCAGAGCTTTATTGGTTATAGGACCATTAGAATACCTACTATATGTACACAATTTACAATATGCTGGTCTCAAAGCTAGGTATTTTATGTTTGCCGATGATACTGCGCTGGTGTATTCAGACTATGATTTAAAAAATATTGAAACCGCAGTAAACAATGACCTTAAACTTTACTATAACTGGTTATGTAAAAATAAATTAACTATAAATACTAATAAAACAGTGTATATGATCTTCAAACAAAAAAATAAAAAAGTAGGTGAAATAAAAATAAAACTTAATGAGGTTGAATTAAAACAAGTGCGTGAATATAAATACCTAGGACTTATTATTGACAATAAATTAACATGGACTTCACATATTCAAAGTGTCATATCAAAACTAGTTCCTTCTATTGGTGCAATAAAAAGGTGCTCAGCATTTCTAAATAAAAAAACTCGTATTTTACTATATAACAGCTTTATTGAAACACACATGAGGTATCTTATCCCGTGCTGGGGGAATGCTGGACAATATCTTTTAAATAAACTTCAAAGAGTGCAAAATAAAGCTTTTAAAGCACTGTACTGTATCAACTTTCATACTCCTACACAGCAGGTGTATAAACAAACAAACATACTAAAATTAAACAAATTAAAAACTCTGGAACAAGTAAAATTAATCCATAATATAAAAACAAATAACATTAAAACGAACTCTAAATTAAAACAAGTACAGGAGTTTCATAAACACAATGTACGGAGCAAAAGTGACTTCAGGAATCAATATACCAGAACTAAAAAGGCTCAGGACTCCCCAGTCTACAGAAGTATTGAAGCATACAACAGTGTACCTGAAACTGTGACTAACGATAAGAAAACTAAAGACTTATGCCAAAACCTTAAGAAATATTATATATTAAATAAATATGTGCATTATCTAAAATAATATTTTATTATTATGCTGTATGTAAAAAAGTAGACAAGTATTGTATTTACATAGTAGGCCCTGGTATCAGTAATACATATTACTGTTTAAGGGTCAGTTATAAATAAATCATAGAAAAAAAAACATTGTATCTTGATCAGACGTTTCAGAATGAGGGGTCGAAAAGTTAGATGTTTAAACATCATTCAAATTTGTAATTCTTATACTGGAAATGTGTGTCAATCCTGATTTAAGATCAAAGTTTTTCCTTGTAGTAGTTGATTAGTGGTTTATTTATTAGCAAAGTATATAAGGCATTGTGTAATGGTTTGGTTTCTTGAGTTAATTTAAACCTTTTACTATTTGTGTGGTTTGACTTCTTGTCAGACGTAAACACGTAATTTTTTCTGTGTCTTGATTATCTTTAGTTGTTAATTATTTTGTATGAGTGAACGTACTAGTCGAAATTTTTATTATTTCCATATAGTGTTGATATTATTTTGTAGGTTATAAATATTCTTTTATTCAAATTATGTTTGACAGTAGGTTTGAAATTCATGAACAGCGTGGTTTTTTGAACTTCAAGAACATATTTGTTGGGAGTTTGTTATTTTTCATCAAAGTTAAGGTGGGCGATCACAGTTGAGTTATTTTTATTTGCATAGATAATTAGATAAATATTTAAAGCATTAGTCAACCATTTTATGTACGTCACACTTTTTTAAATAATCAGAGTAATATTAAAAAACCTACTTCCACTATTGAGTCGTCACTTTCTGCCAAGTCATAATGAGTCTCTTCTGCATGCAACGTTGTAAGACGATTAAAAACAACAGACATATTTCCTACGTCTGTAAAAATGCCTTTTGTCTTATTTTTTACAGTTAAAAGCGTAGAGCAAAACTTGTCCGATTCGCACTTATAATGTCGATCTCGTACAGTTTGTACCCTAACATTTACTTTGCGCCTCGCAGCAATTACAAGATTACTTTTCAAAAATTATCATAAGAAATCATAAACATCGGTTTTTTTGCTTGGGAATGTACTGAATTTTAGGATCCAGAACTAAATAACTGAACAATCAAACCATTACCTAATAAAACATATAAGTAGTATATTGTTGGTCATCAATTTGTGTAGGTATCAAAGACACACAGATTTTATATCAGTTTAGTTTATGACATCCAATAACTGAAACCAGTAGCTGAAGCGCGTGTCGTTTGGGGCTACGACGCGTAAGTGATTAGTGTTGCATCTGGTAAATTTTGAATTGTGCTATAATTATCACAATAATTGTACTAGTTTTTTACATAATTATCATAACTAAAATTAATTATGATGGAAGTATTTTTTATAGAAATCCTCAGCTTAGTTTTATGTATACACGGTGTTTGTAAATGGCTAGCAATATCATAACTTCGTTAATAATATAGAAAAACACTTTTTGTATGAAATTCTAGTACAGTGAAATCTCTTATAAGCGGACACCATGGTGTCACGATTTTTGTCCTCTTAATGGAAATACTTTTTTTTCATTTTTTTTTGTTTAATCTTTATCAAATATAGAACGACATAAAAAACACATACATTTTTAAATGCATACTACGAAACTACGATGTAATATTTTTATTTCGAGCTTTCATAAACCAGTCATAAGTAAATTGGTCTATTTGAAATCTAGTTGTACTTTTAAAAAAACTAAGCTTTCCAGTAACGTTTCCGCAGTCATGCCACTTCTTTATTAATTCTTCTTTTTTCAAATAATATCGCTGCTTGGGTTTTTCGAATTTCATTGCCAAATTTCGTACGTTGCGTTTGTTTTAATCGTATCAATTCAAAATTTCAACTTTTTCTTTTAAGGTTAGCATGTGTTCGATGCTACGTTTGCTTTCCATTATGACACTACTGTAAAAAGTAGCTTTAGTACATACATATCAACGGCAGCCTGTAATGAAGAACACCTACCTGCTTTTAATCAAATGCAGCTATAAATAAAGAGCACGTTGCTATAGATAACTGAAATCGTTCTCGTAGAACACTTCTTTCACCTCTGAAATTCAGATACACAACTGAGGATTAAAGTTGGAAATCATAGGGCGCATATGAAAAGAGACAATTTCCCTAGTTTTCTAGCTAGCATCTGAACCTGCAATTTATAACGCGCCCCATACCACACTAATTCCTTAGAATTTAAGCACATAATAATTAGTAACATGTCCGCTTAAAAGAGGGAAATATTTCAAAATTTCCAGAATTTTTCTGCCCGCGTCCTGTTAACAGAGTGTCCGCTTAACGGAGATGACAAGAAAAATGTCCGCTTAATAGGTGTCCGTTATGAGAAATTTCACTGTATACAATCTACAAATTCTTCACACTGGCCAAGTGTATAAATATACCGTTCCAACTAGGTAGGATATAGTATAGGTATTACATACCCAGGTGGAAAGTGTTTCATTACTGTCGAGAGAGTAAGTAGTTAACCCAGACTCGAAGCGTCGAGGTCAACTTTATCTCGAGACAGGAATGAAACTTTTCGCCATGGTATGTATACTATTTTATTCACAACCACTTTATTCTAAACAATAATTAGGAAAATTATTATACTACTGATGGGGCCATAATTATATACATAGTATAACAGCAATGAGATAACATGAATAACAAAATAGAATGCTAGAGTAAGAAAGAGATGACCATACGAAAAAATTATTTTATTAGGCATGCTTGCTTGACATCTGTCATAATGAAAATAAGCGTCAGGCCGACTCGAATATTTGCTACTATGTTTATCTCTTTCTTACTCAAGCAATACGTGTTATTTTCTTGTTTATGTTATCTTATAGCTGTTATATACAGAGTGTCTAAAAAATAATTACATCTAGTTACCTGTGAAATTTGTTTACATGTAAATTTTTATATGCCACTAGATTGTTATTGGTATGGCATTATCCAGAGCTGTCATTAATTAATTGTCAAAAAAAGTAAATATTCACTTCAAATAGTTTTAATTATAAAATATTTGTTAATACAATACAAAATGTACACAGTGCAAGAAAACATTTTTATTATTGAGGCATATTTTCGATCAGGACAGTTAATAAATGGGGAATGGCAATATTCCTATGCGACTTGTAAGCAGCAGTTTCGACTGCAGTTTTCTAACAGAATTGTCGAAGAAACTGTTTTGCTGCACCACATTCGTTGCGTTGTTGAAAAATTTCGGGCGACAGGAAGTGTAGAAAAAGGCAAGTCTACCGGAAGGCCAGCCACTGAACCAAACATTATTGAAAATGTCGAAGCTGTTGTCGTAGAAAACCCAAAAATGTCAGTGCGTCGTATTTCAGCTCAGACAGATGTCCCTAGAAGTACTGTTCACAACATTTTGAAGAAGCGACTGCACATGCATCCATATAAAGTGTCTGTTGTACATGAAATTTGACAAAGGGACCATGCTATTCGAATACATTACTGCAACTTTTTCCAAGAAAATTTAAACAACAACGATGTTCTTGATTTAAGTTTCTTTAGTGACGAGGCGTGGTTCCATTTATTTTATTTTATTTTTTTTTACATGATAGAGGGCGACCCACAGAACGTACGGAAGACCGCAGTTCCAAAAACGGGTCACCACTAATACATAACAGAAAAATATAAAATTAAATGTAGCTGAGAACTAACAAAAAAATCAAAGAAGAAAAAGATATAATATAATATAAGTACTAATATATAAAAAAAAACTCAGTTGCGTAAATGACTACGTATTGAATTAACGAAAGTGGATAAGCTAACATTAAACAATTCAATATTATAAAACCCAGAATTATAAGTTTCAGCCAACCTTCGTAAAGGAGCATTACAACCAAGGTTGGTAACATACACCTGCTCGCAGAACAGTAATGGTTTTCTAAGCCTATAGTCCGAAACGTTGAGCCCTAAATTACTTACTAAATATTCACAATTTGTTAAGCTATTAACAATTTTAAAGAGGAGAAGTAAGTCACTGATCACTCTTCTGTCCGACAGAGTAGACATGCCAAACATTTTTAGCTTGGATTCGTAATTTAATAATTGCAGTTGTCGATTAAATTTATAAGTTAGGTGATTAGTGAATTTCTTCTGCACACGTTCTATCTGATCTACACCCCTGTTCACAATTAACGCACCACTACAAATTTTGTAATTATGTCTTTGTTATTGCCTTCAGTATATAATTTAACGTTAGTATAATATAAATGAAGGTAATTAAACAATATTGCATTAATAAACATTCATTTTTATTTAGAATCCGAAGAATTATACAAAATTTGGTGATCAGGTACCAAAATTGGAAAATTGTAAAAATCAACTTAGCTCTACAAACAAAGGAAAATTCCAATTTACAAACAGTATTTATGAATCTTAATACCTCGTAGTACCTCCACGAGCTCTTACAACTGCTTGCATTCGTTATGGTAAGCTTGTTATTAAGTTCTGGATGGTTGCTTGGGGAATATTTTCCCATTCTAAGAGAACAGCTCGCTCCAATTTTTGCGGGCTCATTGGGGCAGGTATATGACATCAGACCAATCTTTTTAGAGCATCCCAAAGGTGATCGATTGGATTTAAGTCTGGGCTGCGCTGTGGCCACTCCAAGACTTCAACGTTGACTTCGTTTAAGTAATCTAACACAGGTCTTACGACGTGGGGCCTCGCATTATCCTGCATGAATATGAAGAGATCTCCTATAAATGGCGCAAACGGCATCACATGATCTTGAATAATGTTTTCCAGATAGAATTCTGCATTCATGGACCTCGGACGAATGGGGACTAATTCTGTACGTGTCTCAAAACACATTCCTCCCCAGAACATTTTGGATCCAACACCAAGTCGCTCTCTTTGAGAGATAGTGCATTCGCAAAATCTTTCTCCAGGCCTCCGCCATACTCTAGCAAGACCATCTGGACTTTTTAGGCTCACTCTAGTTTCATCTGCGAATAAAACTCGCTTCCAGTCTTCGATAGTCCACTGTTCATGATCTCTAGCGAATCTTTATCTGCGTGATCTGTGATCTGGGGTAAGCAGTGGTGCACTAGCAGGCCTTCTACTAGACAATCTGGCTTCTTTCAGTCTTCTTCTGACGGTTAAAGCAGAAATTCTAACATTTCTGACAGTTTCGAGTAAATTACTTAGCTCTCTGCTAGTACTGTTTCTGTTTCGTACCACCTGTTGTCGGAGAAAGCGCTTATCAATTTGACTTGTGGACCTTTTTCTGCACTGGCCACGTTTTCTATGGTGTGATCCGGTTTTCCTAAATCTTCTAACCCTTCGAGTGACTGTAGTATGATTGACACCTAATAAATTAGCCACATAATGCATACTTCTTCCCTCTTCTAGCAAAGTTGAAGCTCTTACTAGGGATGGGCGCGTGACGTGAAAACAGTCGTGTCACGGCGTGTCACGTCGTGAACGTTACTAATATTTGAAAATCGTGACGTGAACGTGAGTGAACGTGAGTGAAAATTTCCAAGGCGTGATTCACGTTTCACGTTAATTTCACGTTAAATATTTAGTAACGATTAAAAAACTGCAGGGTGCAGCAACTTTTAAATTCATTAAATCACAAATTGTGCCAAACAAGTTACATTATGTGGCTTTATTTTTGGACCCTAATTATAAATCCTTAAAGTTCATACCTTCACATAAAGGAGAATATTATAATGCAAATAAAACTATAGATGATAATGATGAAATACATAGCAAACGACTCAAAACTGGTACATCAGCATCAGATTCTTATCTTTCTACACTTAGAGATAGCTCTGACGATGACACATGTAATTAGGATGATGTCGAAACAGAACTAAATTAGTATGTTAAATTAAAATTCGGAAATGTAGATGACATTTTAGGATTTTGGAAAAACAGTGTAAATACGCCACTGTTAAAAAAACTTGAGAAATTTTAAACATACCGGCAAGTTCCGCTACAAGGGAAAAAGTATTTTCTACAGCTGGGCGAATTTTATAAGAGCGCAGAATTCGACTTAACGCTGAAAATGTTGATTACATATTATTTTTAAATCAACATTTTAATGTGTAGATGTGTAGATGAACTTATTATTCTAATAAAAGTAATGGTTTGTTTTTTATACTCGGCTAACGCTGAAAATGTTAATTACGTTTTATTATTAAACCAAAAATGTATTGTGTAGATGTGTAGATGAACCTATTTTTAGAAAAATACCTAATGTTTTGTTTTGTATACTCGACTTAACACTGAAAATGTTGATTACGTTTTATTTTTAAACCAATTTATTGTGTACTTGTGTATATGAACTTATTATTCTAATAAAAGTAATGTTTTTTTTGTATACTCGCCTGAACGCTGAAAATGTTGATCCTTGTACGTAAAAGTACTTTCAAACCTACAATTAAAAGTGTTGCCTAGCAACATATACCTTCTGTACTCATACCAATAAGGGAAACGTCAATTCCAATGACAGATTTTGGTATTAAAAGTAATGTCTTTGAAGACAGCTGCAAGAAATATATTTGCGAGAAATCAGTATTTATCCCTTGTCGAAGTTATTATAGTCAATTTTCATTTTTTTCTTTTTATGTCAACTATTCTGATTGCAACATATCACGTAAATTATGTCAGATGCAAAACATATTTTCAGTTCTCTTTAGGGTTTTTCATTGGTTTTAAATTTGAACATTCTGTTCTATCTGAATTTAAATTTTGAAATAAAAGCTGCGTGTCACGTCGTGAGTGGCGTGTCACGCCGTGAACGTGAGTGAACGTGAGCGTGAACGTGCGTGAACGTGACTGTTTAAAGCAAGCGTGAAACGTGCGTGACGTGAGCGAAAATTCACTCACGCGCCCATCTCTAGCTCTTACGCATTCATCATTGCTTAAATGACGCGCCCGATTCATTTTTTTAGTTAAATGGTTAAATATTGACCTAGTGAATGAATCTACAAAAGAAAAAATAACCAACGCTCAAGTAGCAACTTTAAAAAATACACTCACCAAACTTAAAGAATTACGTGAGCAAGGTAATTAATCTTTTTCACTAAAGATAAATGACGTGCAATCACAAAAACAGTACAAAACTGATAACAACAACTGTTTGGCATAAGCCACCTATTATTTGATACAGTAAACCCTAACATTTTCTTAAATAATCAAAATAAGTCGAAAAATATGAGTGGTGCGTTAATTTTGAACAGGAGTGTATATAAATATTATAGAACGGATTCCAAACAGGGCTACAAAATTCAACAGAGCTCCTAACAAGACTTTAGTATAATATCTTGTACGACAAAATGGTTTTAAATAATTTACCAATTCTACAGATAAAACCTAGCATTTTTAGAGATTTTAAAGTAATATATAAAACATGAGCCTGGAAATTGAGTTTAGAATCAAAAATTACGCCTAGATCTTAAATTTGAGAAACTGAATCGAGACGTGTGTTGCATAACTTATAATTAAATAAAAAAGGATTCACTTTCCTATGAAAAGACAGTTTAAAGCATTTCTTTAGGTTAAGCTGTAATTTATTAAATTTACAAAATTCCGATATAGAATCCAAGTCTTCTTGCAACTTATCGGCATCCAAACTATAATTTATAGCCTTATAAATTTTCAAATCGTCTGCGTACAACAAGTATTGGCTATGTTTTATAGAATGCTTGATGTCATTTATAAAAAGGATAAATAAAAGCGGCCCCAAATGACTACCCTGAGGGACACCAGAAGTCACACCCAAAAATTTTGATGAATAACCATTAATAACAGTTGCCTGGGATCTATTTCTAAGATACGAACAGAGCCATCTCAGAAAGTTTCCATGGATGCCAAGATTGTATAGTTTCTTGATAAGAATTGCATGATCAATTTTGTCGAACGCTTTAGTGTAGTCAGTATACACAACATCCACTTGCACATTATTATCAACATTTGAATGGAGATAATTTGAGAAACAAGTGCATGAGGTTTGTGAGAACCGAGCGCCCTGAGAAGAACCCATGCTGTTCAGAAATTATTACATATTTGAACGTTTCAAACATATGGTCTTTAACAATACTCTCAAATAATTTTGAGAATACGCTAAGTTTTGAGATAGGACGGTAATTTGTAACAAGATCTCGTGCACCAGATTTAAAAATAGGCGTTATGTATGCTTTTTTCCATAAGACAGGAAAAACACCCTCAATTATCGATTTATTGAAAATTATAAATAGAGGTTCCGATAGTGAAGTCGCACACATTTTGGCGAAAAGAGGTGGGATTCCATCTGGACCTGCATTTTTCTTTGCATCTAACGAAGTTAATTTATGTAAAATAACATCATTTGCGATCGAAATACCACAGAGGTTAGTAGGATTGTTTAGGTCTTGAAGTTCTGGAAAGATCATAGTATTATCAATGAAAGATTGATCTGACGGTTCGTATACAGATGAAAAGTAATCACTGAACAATTCACAAATTTCCTGTCCATTGTCTGATTTCATATCTAAATAACGAAAGCAATTGGGGTAAGCGTCTTGAGAGCGCAGTGATGACAAAAATGTCCAAAAAACTTTGAATTTATACGGATGGCAGATTCATTAGCATCTTTATATATTGCAAAATCCTTTTTTATGCTTTTTTTCACAGCCGATCTAAGAGACGCAAATGTATTATAATCGACAATACGATTATAAAGTTTCCACTTAGAATGATATTTATGCTTTTTTTTAATTAATGATATTGTAGAACGAGAGTACCAAGTGGGGAATAACGTAGATTTAGCACGTTTCTTGGGAACGCTATTAACAATAATATCATTTAAAGTTTCATATAAAAGTGGATTTGTAAATAAACAGAACTGCAGAATGTGGTCAGTCGATAATCCACATAACTATGTTGAAGCTCCTTTACATCCTGTTAAAGTTGGAATATGGTTAGCTGTGTCACGTCGTAGGATCATAGGACCAATATTTTTTAATAACACCATAAATGGTCAACGTTATCGAGAACAGCTATTAGTGCCCTTTTTGGATCAACTGCACCCCAATGAATTTAATGGTGGTTACTTTCAGCAGGACGGGGCCACTGCTCATACGACAAGGGAAAATTTATTATCGAATTTCTCGAGCAGTTTTTTCCCAATTGAGTAGTTAGTCGAGGGGTTTGGGCAGCAAATTCACCTGACCTTACTCCATTAGATTACTGCATCTTTGGACATCTTAAAAATGAGGTCTACAAAGAAAGGATTAATAACTTGGAAGAGCTGATAGAGTGCATTAGAATTAAATGCAACGATATAACACCTGCAATGTTGCACCACATTTTTGACAACATGAAACGTCGAGTAGCATTGTGCATTCAGCAAAATGGTGGACACTTCGAGCACTTGTTGTAGTCAACAATTAACCCTTTTCTAAGGACTACCTTTAGTTTATTAAGTTATATTCCTTCCATTACTTTTAAGTTCTGTATTTGAGAAATATTTGTTATTTTCTGGAAAACAATGAGGATTAATAATTTTTAATAAGGGTTGTCTTACTTCTTACGATATTCATGCTGTTGAATAATGCGTTAAAATGCGCACATATCTTAATTTAAAAGTAAACGAAAACCACAAGTAAATTTTGTCAACAAAGACTGTTGTTGCGGTTATGTTATTCTTTCGTCTACTAGGTCTACTACTAGCTAACAGTAGCGCGCGAGATTGACACATTTTACGTATGTATGGGAAATTTAAAGCACACTAGATGTAGTTCTTTTTTAGACACACTGTATAATTGTGGCCCCATCGGTATTATGGTTCGACACGTTAAGGCGCGCATGAATGGATGAACAAGATTTCCATTGTCCCTACCTACTAGACAGCGGTCGGCAATTGATTACTTTCCAACCGCTGCCACGGCAATCACTTTTCCAACCGGTTGGAAAGTTTAATAGTCGATAATAGGTCATTTTCCAACTTTTTAAAAGTCAGTAATCACTTTATTACATATATGGTTGTGAATAATAGTAATTTACGTTACAAGACCGGAATGTAGTGTTTTGCAGGTCGAGCCAAGTAGATTCCAGGAAGCTTGGGGAGACCTGCAAAACACTTTCCGGTCGTGTATCGTACAATATTTTTTTACGACATCCGAGTCCATACTTTCAAACTTGCGAATTCACTTTCAAAAACTAGTAAATTAGTATCTATTATTTGACTTATCCAAACAATAGCACACACTTGATTCCATAACAACGAAGGCATCAGGGACCGGCAATAGTTATTTATGTGGCAAGCTTAGTAAATTAGCCTTTATGGGTGAGCCGGATACTTGCAGGGTGAGCGACGTAGAAGCGAGCCCTGTAATCCGGTGAGCCCCAATAAAGGCGAATTGCAAGTGAGCCGCGTACAACATTTTATTTCCTTTTGGGGAACATCCTAAAAATTAATATTAGTGAATAATGAAGGATGTATCTATTAAAAAACTAGGTGCCTGTAAAGTCGCGATGGCAGCATTTTACAGGCGCCTGGCCTGTAAAGACTCATTTACCGAGTCAGTTCAGACGACAGTAATGACCGTTTAACAAGTCAAGAGGAAATAAAAGCTTTTACCGGTCTCTGATGCCCATTTTCCGATCTTGACCTGCAAAACGTTACTTTCTGGCGAAAAAATTGTCCAGAAACCGCATATTTTCTGGTCGGTCGTAAAAAAAAGTAGTATACATACCACGGTGAAAAGTTTCAGTCCTGTCTCGAATAAATTTGACCTCGATGCTTCGCATCTCGGTTAACTACTTCATCTCTCGACAGTAATAAAACACTTTCAACCTCGGTCTGTAATATACTATTATAAAAAATATTTATTTTGTTAATATACAGGCATTGCCAAAATTAAAGTTTATTTTGTTACTTTATCTATCGCCTTTTGTATAGAATATTTTCTACAATATTTTTTTTAATACGTTTTTATCTTATACTGAAGTTTGGTGACATTGATAATAAGTGGTACAATTGCGGCCCCTACAAACTCAGACACCGACTTTTGACACATTCTGTGATGGACAAGAAATTTAGGCTGGCTTGTCATTCGCTTGGCACTGTTTATGTTGGTGGCACTGTTAGTTTATGTCAAATTCGAGGTTAGTAGGTTAGGTTTTGCGTCAGTTTTGACACAAATTGACGCAAAACCTAACCTGCTAATCTCGGATTTGACATAGACCTACAGTGCCAAGCGAATGACAGGCCGGCCTAAATTTCTTGTCCATCACAGAATGTGTCAAAAGTCGGTGTCTGAGTTTGTAGGGGCCGCAACGGTACATATTTGGTACATAATTCTGAAGTTTTTGGTCACTATTTACATAAATGTCAATGCAAATACCACTTTGAGTTCTGAAAGTAGGCCATGCCTGCTTACTATATTACTACTAGACTATAATTACTGCCACACAATCAGCCTATTTCATTCCATTTCTGGATGTAGGCCTTCCTCAATATTTGCCATTCTTTACGGTTCTGGGCAATATTCATCCATTTTCTTCTCGCAATTGTTTCTATATCATCCCTCCATCTTATTTTTGGGCGGCCTCTGCTTCTTCCTCCTGTCCTCGGTCTCCACTGCAATATCCTGATTGTCCATCTATTGTCCGTAATCCTCGCCACACGTTCGGCTCAGTTCCACTTCAGTTGTGCTGCCGCTTGTAACACATCTTGTACCCCTGTTTGTTGCCTTATCCGGTCGTTCCTTCTCTAAGGGTTATATTCAGTATCCGCATTTCGGTGGCTCATTGTGTCGTCTAAAGTTTTTTAGCATTGTGTTTTGTTAAGCTCCAGGTTTCGGATCCATAGGTTGGAAGTATACACTGATTGAATAATTTACTTTTCAGTGCAACTGGTATATTAGTTTGCATAATCTATAATATAATTTTCCTTAATGTGTGTTTGTCTGTGGCACAAAATAAAATCTCACGTTCCGGCTTCACAGATGTTTATATTTGTTTAGGTTTTGTTTTTCTTATCTTAGCGCTCGGCTCGGAGCTTGACCTTTCGCGTATCCTATTTCACGTGCGCGCCTCGCAGCGCGTAGCGCGCGCTTTGCTTGTATATTTTAATCTTTCAAACGCTCTCCATCCCAACCGTGTCCTTCGATTAATTTCCGGTGTCATATTATCTTTAGATGTAGTTAATAACTGCCCTAAATATATATAATCATCTACAACTTCTAGTTCTTTGTTTTCCAACATATGAATTTCATCGTTGTTATTCATGTTTTGACATGATCTTTGTTTTTGTTTCGTTAATTTATAAACCTACAGATTTTGATTGTCTATTTAGGTCGTCTATCATTTCTTGTAATTCTTCGATATTATTGCTTAGCAGGACTATATCGTCTACAAACCTTAAATGATTAAGGTACTCTCTGTCTACATTAAGCCCTTCCTCAAAGCAATCTAGCGTTTCGAAGATGTCCTCCATTACCATTTTAAATAGCTTAGGCGAGATGGTATCGCCCTGTCTGATTCCCCTTTTTAGTTTTATATTATTTGTAATTTTGTATGCCTTTATGTACAGTCGTGTGCAAATAAATCTGGGACAGTGTTTTTTTCACATGCAGATTCAGTTAAGAATTTGAAGAATATTTCCATGGATTTCCTCTTATCAGAGAGAGTTACGGGTTTCAGTACCTGTTAAAGTTTAATGTAACTCTTTCTGATAGCAGGAAATCCATGGAGATATTCTTCAATTCTTAACTGAATCTGCATGTGAAAAAAACACTGTCCCAGATTTATTTGCACACGACTGTACATGCTTGCATTACCTAGGTTGGTAAAAGTCTAATTTGAGTGTCAATCTATTTGTAATTATCTTTGTAAATAATTTATACAGTTGTGAGAGCTTATTGGACGATAGTTGTCTAAGTTTGCGATATCTCTTTTCTTATGGAGAAGTATTACTTTTGCTTGGCACCAGGCATTTGGGATGTTGTATTTCTCTGTCCTTTTTCCTTCAGCATTTCAGTTGTTATTGCGTCGTTTCCTGGCGATTTATTATTTTTTTGACGCTTTGAGGGCGTTTTCTACTTCTTGTGGTGTAATTTCAGGGATATCTTCAGATCCTACGTTCATTATTTGCATTTTGTCGTGTCTTCGTTTTTCATTGATGTTGGGTGCAGCCTTCGTGTCGTATAGTGTCGATAATATTTTTCTATTTCTTCTATAATTTTTGTTCTGTCTGTAATTAGATCTCCATTTGGATCTTTGACCTTTATTATTTCTTTTCTTCCTATAAACAACTTCTTCTGTATAGATTTGGGGCCTTTGTTTAACTTTATTACATCTTCTATCACTCGCCTATTATAGTTTTGGATGTCGTTTTTGATTTCTCGTCTTATGGTTTTATTGAGTTCTGTCCACTCTTCTTTATTCTGATCTCTCCTTGGTTTTAACTCTCTTCTTTCCTCCATTAATTGTTTAGTGGCTTGGGTAATTTTTTTGTTTATAACTTTTGGAGCTGTGGCTATTGTTGCTGCTGCTTTCTCTATGGATGTTGTTAGTATTTTAGCTTTGTGGTCTAGTACTGTCATATCTTTCACGTTCTCCATATTTTGTTGTTCTTCCATCAGCCTTTGTGTTTCTTCTTGGTATCTTTCTTTATTCGTTGTAAGTTGCAACGGGCTTACTTGCCATGTTTTTTTTTTAGATCTTTTGAACCTTTCTAATTTTGTATTTATTTGTAATTTAGTGCGTACAATTCTGTGATCACTGCCGATTGTAATTTGGTTCAGTACGGTAACGTCTTTAATAATGTGTTTGTGGGTAGATAGGATAATAGTCTATTTCGTTTTTGGTTCTATGATCTGAACTTTTCCAAGTCCATTTACATGTTTTCTTCTTTTTAAAGAACGTATTCATAGCGTAAATGTTCTTTTGTTCTATGAATTCTAATAACATGTTCCCTCGTTCATTTCTTTTACCAAGGCCATAATCTCCAATGTTACTTTCGCTTGCTTCTTTCTTAGTTCCAATTATGGCATTGAAGTCGCCAATTACAAGCTTAAATTTGGTAGGGTTGTCTTCCAATCCCGCTGTTATTACTTCATACAGTTCTTCAACTTCATCGTCAGCATGAGTTGATGTTGGAGCATATATTTGAATTATTTTTAGCGTCGTTGCTGCATTAAGTTTTATCGTTATGTAAATAATTGTCTGATAATTCTTTATATTGTATAATATTGTTTATTATTCTTTTCTTTATTATAAATCTAACTCCTCCCTCGTGTAGGTCTGCTTTCCCTTTGTAATATAGCATGTGTCCCGTTTTAAGCTTTATACATCCTTCACCCTTTCTTCTTACCTCACTCATTCATAATATGTCCCATTTCATGTTTCCAATTTCAAGCTCCAATTCTTCTAACCTATCTTCCGAGGAAAGGGTTCTTACATTGTACGTTGCAATATCTAATGTTGTTACTGTTGATTTTTTTCATTTTCTTTGCCTTTTTGCTTTATGTAAGCACACAAGCATATAAGTTATATTACAGGCAGTTCCACGTAATAGCAGTGTTAGTGAACCTGGCGGCTTATGTGACTTTGTTGTGTCAGCGGAATCCACGCGCTCGCCTGAGTTATGACATCTTGCACTTTTTATGTTATCAGCGGCAGTCTGTAGTTAGAACTCGTAATAGTAACATGTGCTTTGCGTATATTTGTAATCTTTGTCAAAATAAAGTTGTTTTTAAAAAGGACCTTACGGCAATACGTAATTTAAGTGGCGCAGTCGGTAGGATGGTCAAACGGTGTTAATGAACATAATATCGATTCGTATCAACGATTTATTGACCATAAATTAAAAAATCCGGAACTTGTGATTTTTTTCGGAGTTTCCAACTTTCCACATCCAGTTAAGTGAAAGGGAGAGTAGCTTAACGAGAAGACTTCGAAGGCACATCGAAGGAGGCTCTGTGTTCAACCAGGACGCATGGACAGGATAGTGATTTTGCTGTAAGTACCTATGTCATATAGAGGGCCTTGTAAACAATTTAATTCAGATAGTTCTGACGAAGATACAAATTCTGATTCAGACTCGCATTCTCAAATTTTACCACCAACAATTTTAACAGTACTCATTCAAACGCAAGTAATTTAAATACGTCAAAAATGCCGGAACCACCTGTACTAAAACAGGAATACTTGGGAATGATCCCAGAATTTCATGGAGAAACGGAACTACTCCCTAGGTTTATTGAAATATGCCAAAAATTAGTTACCAAATTTTATAATAAGGATAACGCTGAGGACTTTCAGAATGAATATCTGATGTCTAGCATCTTAGCTAAAATCAAAGGAGACGCTGCAATTAATATCTCGTCTTGTGTAATTATAAATTGGTTAGATTTAAAAACTGCATTGTTGAATACTTATGCTGATAAACGTGATATTTACACTTTAAATATTGAACTCACAAATTTAAACAGGAAAACGAAAGCGCATTTGAGTTTTATAATAGGGTTCAACAAGTATTAAATTTAACTGTTGCTAACATAACAACTCAGATGGTAAAAGCAGAAGCCATTATATTAACACAATATTCTCGCAACTTAGCTCTAAGAGTATTACTACTAGGTTTAAAAGATCCAATTGGTTCTTTAATGCGTACTAAAATCCTGCAGATTTAAATGCTGCATTGCGTATGTTAACCAACGATTTTCAATTAACGACTAGCCAGCAAAGACCAGCTCAGTCGTCCAAGTTTAAATTTTCACAAAATTAAATCCTCAGAATAAACCACCTTTTCAAATAGACCAAGAATGACATTTCCCTTGCAATTAACGAATTATCCTCATAATTCGCAACCTGCGTTTAAACAAAATTATTTCTATAGCAATGCACAGGAACATTCTTCGAATAATAATGCACGTCCACAAAGTAGTAGAATTCAAGTTGATGTTTTTAGGCCCAATCAAACTAAAAACTTTCCAAAACCAACTCCCATGAGTATTTCTACAAGGAATACCTGGAAACCTCAGAATTCACAATTTTCAGGCCAAAATTATCGCCAAACCAGTTCAAACCCAACAATCAAAATTATATAGTTGAAGAACTGCACAATATCGACGATTCTCAACCCTCAGTTGAAATGCCCGATGAACATGACGATAATCAAGCCGAAAATCAGTTTTTTCGGGAAGAAGCCTCGGAACATCTAGAATCCCAAGATTTCAATTGAATTCATACAATGACAGTGCATTACCCTATATTTTATTTCCAGAAAATAAATTAAAATTTTAATAGATACTGGAAGCACTAAATCTTTTGTTAAGCCTAAAATCGCTCAAAAATGTTTTAAAAATTCAATTATAAATGACCCTTTTCAAATATCAACAGCACACGGTACATCAGTAGAAAATTTTAGTACTCGTGTCCCCTGTTCAAAAATATTTAAAGCCAACTTAGCTCCATTAAAATTTTATTTATTCAATTTTCATAAGCATTTTGATTGTTTGCTTGGAATGGATAATTTAAAATTACTTAAAGCAACAGTAGATTTAGATAAAGACTTGTTAATAACACCCAATGCACAAATAAAAATAAATTATTATAACTCGCCAATGGTAGTACAACCTAATTCTGAACAAATAATTAAAATTGATGTTCAAAATATTAAAGAAGGTGACGTAATCGTACCTTATACAAAAATAGCAGATTTAGAAATACCACAGTGCCTTACTAAAGTGCACAATTATCAAGCAATTTGTTCCATTCTGAATCAATCCGATTCTATTAAAAATGTAGGTTCCCTAAAACCATTAAAAGTAGAAAAATTCGACGAATACGAATCTCTTGGTAAAAGGAGTCCTAATTTTAATAATTTGAATTTCGAAAAATACAAATTCGACATTTCAATGGTTCGAACTGAACATATGAATTCAGAAGAACGTCAAACTATTTTAAAGCTAATTAAAGAATATTCCGATATATTTCATGTTGAAGGTAACCAGTTAACTTTTACAAGTGAAGTTAAACATTCAATAAAAACTGTAGATGAAATACCAGTCTACACTAAATCGTACAGATATCCTGAAATTCATAGGAAAGAAGTACAAAGGCAAATTGCAAGTATGTTAGAGCAAAATATAATTAGGCCTTCGCATTCCCCTTGGTCATCCCCAATATGGATAGTCCCCAAGAAACTTGATGCGTCTGGCAAACAAAAATGGCGAATTGTGATAGATTATAGGAAATTAAATGAAAAAACTATAGGTGATAGGTATCCCTTGCCAAATATCAACGATTTGCTAGATAAATTAGGCCGTTGTCATTATTTTACCACCATTGACCTCGCATCAGGGTTTCACCAAATTGAAATGGCTGAAGAGGACATTCAAAAAACTGCTTTTAGCACAGAAAATGGAAAATTCGAATTTTTACGCTTACCCTTCGGGCTTAAGAATTCGCCGTCCTGCTTCCAAAGGGTTATGGACAATATATTAAGGGGTATACAAAATGAAAAATGCCTCGTGTATCTCGACGACATTATAGTTTTTAGTACTAGCTTACAAGAACATGTCGATCGCTTAAAGGAAGTATTTGATAGGCTAAGGCAATCAAATTTTAAAATTCAACTAGATAAGTCAGAATTTCTAAGGAAGGAAGTTGCTTATTTAGGTCATATTGTAACAGCAAATGGTGTAAAACCTAACCCGGAAAAAATTAAAGCAATTCAATGCTTTCCATTGCCAAAAACCACCAAACAAATAAAAGGCTTCCTTGGTCTTTTGGGTTATTATAGAAAGTTCATAAAAGATTTTGCAAAAATCACAAAACCTTTAACTAAGTGCTTAAAGAAGGATTCTGTAATAAATCCTAAAGATCCCGAATATATTAAATGTTTTGAGTTATGTAAAAATTTACTAATTAACGAACCAATCCTTCAGTATCCAAATTTTTCTGAACCATTTATTTTAACGACCGACGCAAGTAACTTTGCGCTGGGAGCCGTTCTTTCTCAAGGTAAAATCGGTTCCGATCTACCAATAGCTTATGCAAGCCGAACTCTTAATTCTTCAGAAATAAATTACTCCACAATCGAAAAGGAGCTTTTAGCCATCGTGTGGGCTGTAAAATATTTTAGGCCATATCTCTTTGGCAGAAGATTTAAAATTGTAACCGACCACAAACCCCTTCAGTGGCTGTTTTCACTTAAGGAGCCAAATTCAAAGCTAGTGAGATGGCGTCTCAAACTAGAGGAATTTGACTACGAAATTATTTATAAAAAAGGTTGTTTAAATAAAAATGCAGATGCTTTGTCTCGTGTAGAACTTAATATGAACGAAGCCACAAAAGAACCTCTAATATTTGAATATATGGAAACATTTAACGAACAACTTAAACCAAATCCAAATCAAACTGATAATGAGTCAATTATTGTCGAAACGGGTGATGTAGATAACTTAGCTAACGCCGTCGAAGACAGTAACGAAACGGTTCATTCAAATATCGAAGACCCTATAGCAGGGATTCCTATTGTTGACTGTCCCGTAAATTTTGGAAAAAATCAAATAATTATATCAGAAGTAAACTTTGCACCAGCAGAAATTTCTAAAAGTAAATTATATGAAACCAAGCAAAGAATATTGGTACAATTTTCAAAAAATAATTATGAACAAGAAATAATTAGATTTATTAAAGAACATGTAGTGCCAAAAGTTAAATATTATGTTTATTTTGAAGACCCAATATACGAAAAATTTAGGTCTGTGCTTCAAAAATATTTCAAAAATTCTCAAATTAATATGATTAAATGTACTAAAAAATTAATCGACGTCATTAACGATGACGAAATTAAGCAAACTATTCAAGCTCATCATGAAGGCAAAAGTAATCATAGAGGAATCGAAGAAACAGTAAAGCGAATAACCAATACGTACTATTGGCCCAATCAACAAAAATCTATTCAAACTTTTATAAACGATTGTGAAATCTGCCAATTAACAAAATATGACAGGAGACCACTTCGATTAGAATTCAATATTACACCTACTGCTGTTAAACCATTTCAAATTGTACATGTCGACAGTATATCTTTAGAAAACTGTAAGTTTTTGACAATCGTAGATTCTTTTTCTAAATATGGTCAAGCATATAAGCTTAATTCGTCACAAGGAATCGAAGTAGTTAATAATCTTGTAAAGTATTTTACCCATCATTGTATACCAGAACAGATCATTTCCGATAACGGATTAGAATTTAAAAATTCAGTTGTAAGAGAACTACTAGAAACCCATAGAATAAAAATTCACTTTATTAGTTCGCAACACCCTGAATCAAATGGTATTATTGAGCGTTTTCACTCAACCTTAATAGAGCATATTAGGCTACTTAATAATCAAACCGAATATAAAAAAGAACCAATCGAAATTAAAGTTAATTATGCACTTCTAGCTTACAATAACACTATTCATTCTGTAACAAATCTTAAACCATACGAAATAATAACAGGACATTTAGGTACAGAATCCCCTTTTAATCTAGAAATAGACAAACAATTAGTAAACAATTATATTTCTAATCACAAAGAAAAACTTAAATTGTTGTATCAAAAATTAAACACAGATATACAACAACAAAAGGAAAAAGTTATAAGTAAAGCAAACGAAGTCCGCGAAAACTTGAGCAAAATTCCAATTCCAACAAGAGTGTTTGTCAAAAATAAACAAAAACAAAGCAAAACGCGTAATAAATTCAAACCTGAAGTAGTTAAAAGCATTAATCCCAATCTAAAAACAGCTGAAATTAATCCAACTCATCATAATACTGTTAATAAAATACACATTTCGAATATTAAAAGACCGAAGTGTAAAACTTATAAATTTAAAAACGTTTCAGGTTCCTTGCCATCGGACAAGGGATAGAAATAAAGAACATCACCGAAAATTTAGGTGTTCTACCCATAAACCTGGGATCCGCCAAACTTCAAAGAACGGATCACACGTTCGTCCATTATTATAATTTAGAACCGCTATATATAGAGTATAATAATCTTAATATTCAATACGAAAATCTTAGGTTAAGTATAGCTAATAATGAAGCTTATACACGGGAATTAGATAATTACAATAAGGTAGCTCAATTTAGTAGTAAAACAATATTGGCAAAGATCGAAAATATAAAAATTCATAGCTTAAATAACCGAACCAAAAGAGGTTTAATCAATGGATTAGGATCACTAATTAAAGGCTTAACTGGAAATTTGGACGCTAATGACGGAGAAAAAATCTACAAAATTATTAATCATTTAGAAAATAACCAAGATTCACTAAAAACTCAACTAGAAATGCAATATTCCGTTAGCAATAAACTTGTTCGAAATTTTAATGATACAATACGAGATATTCAGCATAATGAAATAATGTTAAAATCTAAAATAATACAGCTCAGTGATCGTGTTAAGATCGAAGCTACACGTCAAGATATTCTTTTCGCTGGAAGTTTGTTTAACCAATTACTAATTCTTTATGGCTCACTACTTAATACCTTGCAGGATATAGAAAATTCAATAACTTTCTGCAGAGTAGGAACTTTGCATCCTACAATAATTAAATCCAAGGAATTGTTCCTTGAACTCCAGAAAATTTCGGATCATTATAAGAATCAGTTTCCCTTCGAATTAAAGTACGAAAACATCTTAGATTTTGAATCCATTCTAAAAGTAAATTGTAAAATCGATTCAAATAAAATTACATATTTCCTGTCAATACCTATTGATTTTGAAAAAGAATATGACCTCTACTATTTAGTCCCGATTCCTTCAAAACATGAGTCAGAATTTGTGACAATTATTTCGAATGTAAAATATTTGCTAAAGTCAAAATTTGGTAATATGATAACACCTCTAAATGACAAATGTACCCAAGGCAAACCCTACCACTGTTCATATCAACTACAATCAAATTATAAAGCATCCTGTGAAGAGGACATCCTATTGAATGGAAATTCAAGCAAGTGTCTCTTTACAAAAATTGAAATCTTAGAAAATCACATCGAAATCATCCCCGAAATTAACCAATATCTGTCAGTCTTTCCGAAAGAAGAAAAGCTCCAAATTCAATGCCAGAAGGACATCGAAACAAAATTGCTGTCAGGAATCTATTTAATAAAAGAAAATCCGCATTGCAACTTATTTTTCCGAGGCCGAGAACTACGTTTTCAAGAAGCCACTTACGGAAGACCGTTGGTAATGGACATGCCACATTTTAAATTCGAGAATAGCATTCTACCAGAATTTAAAATTAAATTGAATAATTTACATCTCCAGGAATTACCAATAAATCCAATAATTCCGATTAGGGAAACTTATCGGGAAACATATCATATCCCCAGTGGCTGGACGATTATTCTGTATGTAATATTAATTATCGTCGTAATCCACTTTTCAATCAAGAAATGGAAAAACATCCGAAGAAAAGGAATCTCATCAAAAAATCAAGAATTGGAAGCCCAACCTTCAAAAACAACAGTGAAACTTCCGGAGGAAGCTTCGTTCTAGGGATGGAGGAGTTATATTACAGGCAGTTCCACGCAATAGCAGTGTTAGTGAACCTGGCGGCTTATGTGACTTTGTTGTGTCAGCGGAATCCACGCGCTCGCCTGAGTTATGACATCTTGCACTTTTTATGTTATCAGCGGCAGTCTGTAGTTAGAACTCGTAATAGTAACATGTGCTTTGCGTAATATTTGTAATCTTTGTCAAAATAAAGTTGTTTTTAAAAAGGACCTTACGGCAATACGTAATTTAAGTTATATTAATGATGCATTATCACACATGTATTGCACAAAATTTTATCTACAACTCCCTAAAATTGAGAAAAGTACATTAAGAGAAATGTCAGATCTGTCATTTTCAAAAATATTTTTGTAGGCAAATGTCATTCATTTGACACTATTTCAGTTACTTAATGAAGTCATTACGTAACTCAAATAGTGTCAAATGAGTGACGTAATGAGTTACTTATCCCACTGGAGTAGATAATAGGACATTACAAATTCCTGATTCATTGATGTTAAAAGATTTCTTTTTCTTTGTATGTATCTACTATCTCGTGGTGCAACTGGAAACAGCTGAAGCTGGCTAAAGTCAGAGGTAAAACTTTGGAGGCGAAACTGTTCGGGAGCGAAACGGTTAGGGGGCGAAACGGCTGGGGGCGAAATGGCGGGGGCGAAACGTCCGTACCCCATATAAATTAGAAGGAAATAAAGTCAACCAATCATATTCAAAGACTAATTCTACCATAGCCAATACGATGTAAGCGGCGGTTTTTGTTTAAAATTTATTATAATGACATTGTATGTCAACGTTGTTCGTGTGCTTTGTGATGCGACCACAGCCAACACCACCTATAAAAAATCTGGTGTGATACACGCACACAACTTCCTTTTACAGTGATCTTATAATTAGCCAAAAATTTGATTTTTAATTTTTAAACATTTGTCAAAAATTTTCAAAAATTACAAATTCTACAAAAACGGTACAAAATAGAGCGTTAGGTAACGAGACAAATTTTTACTAGAATTTTAAGCTGAATTTAAAACTGTAATAATATACCGGTAATAATATACCGGGTGTTCTATTTAAAATAGGAGTTAATAAAAAAATAGGAAAAAACAAACGAAACCCATTTTAGAAGTATTCAACTGGAAAATCACCTCTCATATCAATACACATAAAAAATTAAATTGAAAAAATCGAAAAAAACTGAAAAATCACAAGAGTAAACACCTACTTCCGGTTATGCGATTTTCTTCAAAAGCTTGCTGTCGCATCCACTTAAAGTTTCAACACCATACCTCTTTTCGTTTTTGAGATATTCTCTTCACAGACACACAGGCAGACACACACACACACACACACACACACACACACACACACACACACACACACACACACACACACAGACCAATGAAAAAAAAATGTTATTTGGGTTCAGGGGACTCTAAAACGTGAAGAGATGTTGAAAACTCAATTTCGAATTTTTGGGGTGAATCCAATACTTCTTTTATAGTAAAAGGAAGTAACCTGTGCAATGTGCACTGAGATCGGGAACTGTCAAGATGGCGGCCATAGAAGGTTGATCAGGCGTCAGTTCGCGGATTTCAAATTTAAATTTTAAGTTTCCTGAGCTCTGGTCCTGAGATTTGAAGTTTTTAAATTACTTAGAGACCATTATTCTTCAGTATAAAGTCATTATTTATTAGTTTTAGTGGGTCATTTAGTAATTAGCAGTAGCTAACGGTGTTTTTAGTTTTAGTGTTAAAGTAATCGTAGGTTAGAGTGAACTTTTTAGTATTAAGTGAAGTTGTGAACAAAAGCAATACCTTGTAAGTGTTGTGTTCATCACTGTAAAGATAAAGGTCGTTTCCCAAGGAGGGCATTGTCAAAAATAAATGGCCGCGGGCACTCGGAAGAATGGATATTGTGAATGAAAATGACATCGACCTTATCGAGGACTCCACTTGGCCCCTTTTGACCTTTATTGCAAGTTATACTTCTTACATTGTAAAAAAGCGGCTTGCTTGCTCTTATTGTGAACAATTCGTCGTCAACAATGAATTACCCTTCAAGAAATTAGACTTAAGTTTAATCAGTGAATGTGACAGAGGTGGTTTGTGCTATCCAGTGGAAGATGTGGTGAAGGTGTGTGCATACGCATTCAAAACTGTAGAAAAACTGCTATTGAATGAAGATGCGTCTTTGGCCGAAAATAATCGACGAGCATTGGTTCACAGAATAACTTTGGAAAACATTGCGGACAGAGACCTTGTCATTAGTCAGGAATCAGGGACCATAAATTCGATCATAGGGTGTGCACTCGAAGATATAGTTTAAAAAAAATGTACACTATCTGGAATGACCTTGCGGATCTGAATGTGGAGGGCTCCATTCTTTTTGCGATTTCAAAAAAGCAGAAAAAAATATTTTCTGAATGTTTTTTTATTACAAAAAATTGATGAATTTTATGCGTACATCGCATTCACAAGCTTAGTTTTGAATATTTCTCAATGATTTTTAAACCAAGGTAAAGCTGATTCTTTCTGGCTTCAGATGATGTCAAATTAATCACGAAATTATTTTTAACAAATGCTACAGAAATTGTTTAAGCAAAGCGTACCGAAAACGCGTGGTATAAAATTCAGCATCGAGGTATTTTTTAAACTATTGCACATAAAGGCATACTTCCAGCGTATTCTATGTGTTCGAGTTTTGTACGGACCGTTGCTATGCCAGCATTTTGCACAGAGATTTCACCAGCGAGCTAGGTTCCAGGAAATCCTAAAGATACCTGAGGAGCCAGTTCCCGCGCTACCCCCACAAATTGCCGTTAAGGGCATTTATTTTAGCATTCGTATTCTGTATCTTTGAGAGACGAGTCGTGGCGAGTTGGCATTGTGTTTTAAAAATTATAATACAGTTTATCCACACTAAGTTACGGTGTTTTCTTTATAAAAAATCAACAAACGAGTGGTTGCCCACGAAGCAACGCAAGTGGAACCATTCCCCCACATTGGTCCTTCGAGCCGGATTTTTGGATATTGCATCCGGTCTATAGCCTAAGGCCTAAGTTACGGGCTCAATTCCAGCGACGCCAAAAATCAACCACGCCATAGGACATAGGAACAGCGAAGCTCCGGATTTCGGACGTCTTTGGCAATACAGGTCGGTCCTTTCCATATTTTAACCCGTTATTAATCCAATTAATTACCCTCTTTAATATCGCTTCTACTTATTATTATAAATTTACTTACTATATCTCTCACCGCGCCACTGAGGTTATATTTTATCATGGCAGATTTAAAAAACCAAAAAACTCGCAGGGGTATCTTAAAATCCCAGTTAACACGTTTTGCAACATATGTAGAAACCTTCGATAGTAACAGTGGCAATTTATCTGAATTAGAAAAGCGTTTAAATGCTATTGATGCAGTTTATAAAGAATTAGACCAAACTCAGTCGGAAATAGAGTTAAGTTGCGATGATAATGAGTCGTTCGACCTTCAAGAACAAGAGAGAGCGGCTTTCGAAGAAAAATATTTTCAAACAGCAGGTATAGCGAACAATTACTTAAAAACCCTTTCAGAGGTCACTGGTCTTGCCAACCCTAGTAGTTTAACTACCGGTTCATCGCAGGTAGAAATAGCCCATGTCACAAAACTGCCTCAAATTGTTCTCCCTGAATTTGCGGGGTCCTATGAACAATGGACGGAATTTCACGACAGGTTCGTTTCCCTTATTCACAATAATCACTCGCTGAGTAATGTTCAAAAATATTATTATTTACAAGGATGCCTTAAAGACGACGCCGCGCAAGTAATCAGCTTTTTAACTGTATCTGATGCCAACTATCAAACGGCTTGGCGATTATTAGTAGAGCGGTACCAAAACGAGCGCGCAATTATTAATTCGCGAATCAAGGGGATGTTAGATATACCAAATGTAAGGCAAGATTCGCATACTCAGCTTAGATCCTTTTTGGATACATTTTCAAAACATTATCGCGCTTTAGAAAATTTAGAACCCACGGTGAAATATTGGGACACCCTGTTATTTTACTTGATGGCAGCAAAATTAGATGTACGCTCTAGAAGGGAATGGGAGGGTGCAATAAAAAACAATAAATCGCCTAAAATTGCAGATTTCATTACATTTTTAACGGAACGCTGTAATTTTCTGGAAAATATCGACATTAAATCAATTTCAACTGCTGCCCCTCCGAAAAGGAGTTCCAGTGATTTTCGTACTAAAGCTTACGCGCACGTGTCGTTAAGCAACAATTCAGCTTGTAGCTATTGCCGCGGCACGCACTCAGTATATTCATGCAAAAAATTATTAGACATGTCACCAAATGTTAGACTGACGGAAGTAAAATGGGTTAATCTGTGTACAAATTGCTTACGTCCGGGACATTCAAATTCATCATGCCGATCTGGCTCATGCAGAATATGTCAGAAAAAGCATAACAGTTTATTGCACATCAATCTTCAGAATCCTGTCAATACGACACAAATGCCCATTTCAGGTCAAAATAGTACGCTTGGTGGAAACACCACTCCAAGCCATGCCGATCAACTCCCGCAACCAAATTACGATTGCAGTCGATTTCAGTCTCTTACTCCAAATATGGAAAATACGACCCACTCTCAAAATATTTGCAGTATACCAAACATTTCTACAAATGCTCACTGTAGCTATATACACCCTGACTCATTCGTATTGCTATCTACAGCTCTCATATATGTATTTGATTTCCAAAATCAACCCGTATTGTGCCGCGCGCTGTTACATAACGGTTCGCAGTCTAGCTTCATTACCGAAGGCTTAATACGGCGCTTAGGATTGCAAGCCAGAAAAATAAATCTACCAATATCTGGAATAAGTCAGTCTTTAATCAATATTAATTACCAGTCCCAGATTAAAATAAAATCTAGACTAAATGAACATGAAGTCCTGGTTTCGTGTCTCATTATAGACAAAATAACAGATATCCTGCCCCAAAAATATATCGACACTTCCAAATTAAAAAATACCATCCGATTTGTCACTGGCAGATCCAAATTTCAATACACCGTCAAATATTGACGTACTTTTAGGCGCTAGCGTATTTTTTGATCTTCTTGCTACAGGTCAAGTTAAGCTAGGACCACGTCAACCCGTGATGCAAGAAACTAAGCTGGGGTGGATTGTTTCGGGCCCTATACAAATTTCCCAAAAACAGCCAATACAAAAATGTTTTCTAATCTCAAATCAAGAGATTAACAATCAATTAGAGCGCTTTTGGAGGTTAGAAGAGAATTATACTCGCGATTGTTATTCTAAGGAGGAAAATGAGTGTGAGAATCACTTTGTAAATCATTTTAGTAGAGACCCTATCACAGGACGGTTTACAGTGAAATTGCCATTTAAGGATAATTATATTCAGTTAGGTGAATCTAGGGAAAATACAATTAAACGTTTTTATGCATTAGAACGCAAATTGAATAAAAATATAACCCTTAAGGAAGGCTACTGCAGTTTTATGAAGGAATATCAAGACTTAGGTCACATGACTAAAATAATGCCCAGTCAAAATCCAACCTCAAACTTAGCATATTACAATTATTACATACCCCATCATGCAGTTGAAAAACAGGAAAGCTTAACGACCAAACTACGAGCAGTCTTTGATGCTTCCGCTAATACGAGTTCGGGCCTCTCATTAAATGATACTTTAATGGTAGGTCCACATATACAAAGTGATTTATTTACCATAATTTTAAAATTTCGTCAACATAACGTCGTGTTAATTGGTGACATCACTAAGATGTATCGCCAGATATTAGTCCATCCTTCTCAACGGAATTACCAGCGAATTGTTTGGCGCGAATCTAGCGAAGCTGAGCTAGAACATTTTGAATTAAACACGGTCACATACGATACCGCCCCAGCGTTTTTTCTCACCACACGATGTTTAAAGCAGTTAGCGCTAGAAAACAAAGACAGATATCCTCTTGAAAGTAACATACTTATGACGGATTTTTTTATGGACGATCTACTCACAGGAAGTCATGATATTGAATCAATGATAACCATTAGAAATAACATTATACGTATGTTACAACAAGCAGGATTTGAATTACGCAAATTTTGCTCGAACGAACAAGGCGTTGTGGCTGATTTGCTTGACCAAAAGGAAATCGTTTCCAATTACGTGGTAACTGAACATAATAGTGTCAAAACCTTAGGTGTATCCTGGAATCCCTTAAGCGATGACTTTCAGTACAACGCTGTCATACCAGATGATATTTCTACTAATGTTTCCAAAAGGCGTATACTATCGTATATATCACAAATATTTGATCCATTAGGACTTCTAGGCTCTGTCACAACACAAGCTAAATGCATCATGCAACAACTATGGAAGCTACGTATTGATTGGGACCAAACAATACCTGATGAGTTGCATAAATTATGGCTAAATTTTCAATCTCAACTTCAGCACATTAATTCCATTCGTATACCTAGACACGCCTTAATAAAAAAAACCTCAAATGTACAGTTGCACGGTTTCTGCGATGCAAGTATCAAGGCTTACGGTGGCGCGATTTTCGTTAGATCGCAAGACGAAAATAATATCCAAACTACTCTATTATGTGCCAAATCACGTGTAGCACCCCTTAAGGCAATCTCGCTACCCAGATTAGAACTTTGCGGTGCAGTATTGCTTGGTCAGTTAATGAATAAGGTCAAATCTTCATTATCATTAGATATCGACGCTATATATTATTGGACTGATTCAACTATAGTGTTATCTTGGTTGTCAGCCGAACCTCATACTTGGCAAACCTTTGTTTGTAATAGAGTATCTGAAATTTAGCAAATTACTGACGTTAATAATTGGCATCACATCAGCTCCCAAAATAATCCCGCAGATGTAATATCAAGGGGCTCAACACCCAAGGAATTAGCAAGTTCTGGTTTATGGTGGAACGGTCCGTCGTTTTTACTATCAGACATCAATCAGTGGCCAACAAATACAAATAATTTGAATTATTCCAGAATTGATGCAGAAGTGCCCGAATATAAACGACAATCTATTTCGTTACACTGTGCAATTACCCTTAATTTATTTAATAAATATTCCAGTTATTCCAAATTACAGCGGATAACAGCATATTGTTTACGGTTTATTCGGAATCTCAAATCAACTCCAGGTAGCAGACTACGCGGACCACTAACAATTTCGGAAACATCGGATAGCACCCGTGCTCTTGTCAAAATTGCTCAGGCCGAATGTTTTTCTGATGACATTAAGGCAATTAACATCTCGAAAAATGTTAAACCAAGCAGTAAGCTTGCCCCTTTAAATCCCTTTATGGACAGTCACGGACTCTTGCGAGTAGGTGGCCCCCTTAAAAACTCAATGCTAAGCTACAATGCAAGGCATCCGATTTTACTTCCACAAAAACACCCTCTCACAAGGCTTGTAATTCAATACGAACACCTCCGCAACCTTCATGCAGGTCCACAAGCTACACTAGCAAGTATTAGGCAAGGATATTGGCCACTCAACGGTAGACAGGCAGTAGGATCTGTAGTTCACAAATGCGTGACGTGTTTCAAAGCTAACCCTAAAAGTGTTTATCCACAAATGGGTGATTTACCTAAATCTAGGGTGACCCCATCCAGGATTTTTTCGATCTGCGGTAGTGATTATACAGGCCCGTTTCAAATAAAGGATGGCAAGACCAGGAACAGAAAAATTGTTAAGGCCTACATATGTATTTTTGTTTGCATGGCTACAAGGGCTGTGCACCTGGAACTTGTCAGCGAGTGGTCCACCGACTCATTCTTATGTGCGCTCAAAAGATTTGTGTCGAGGCGAGGTATATGCAAAAAGATTTACTCAGATAATGCCACTAACTATCGCGGAGCAGACAATGTTTTGAAATCTATTAAACATATTCTACATGAACAAAAATTGCACAAGTTTTTCTTGCAAAATAACATTGAATGGAGTTTTCTCCCTGCCAGGTCGCCTCATATGGGCGGATTGTGGGAATCTTGTGTACGGTCTGTAAAATATCACCTCAGACGCATAACTAATAACTTTCATTTCACGTTTGAAGAATTCTATACTTTGATAACCCAAGTAGAAGCGGTATTAAATTCTCGTCCTTTAATGCCCTTATCCTTGATCCCAACCGACCTTGAGGCACTGACCCCGGGTCACTTTATAATTGGCGAAGCTCTCACCGCCGTACCAGAAGTAGATCTGCAGTCCACTCCTATTAGCAAGCTTTCTCGCTATAAGCACATCTGCAAGATGTCTCAGCATTTGTGGATCAGGTGGTCCAAAGACTATCTTCATCATCTTCAGCAGCGCTCGAAATGGCGTTTTCAGAAGGAACCCAAGAAGTTAATAGGGGCGTTGGTATTGCTGAAGGAGGACAACGCGCCTCCCTTACAATGGCCCATGGGACGCATCACAGCCATCCACCCAGGTACGGATGGAATAGTGCGCGTAGTGAGCGTTAAAACAAAAAACAGTGAGCTTAAACGTGCCGTTGCGCAAATATGTGTGTTACCGGTGAGTGAAGAATGATTTGATATAGGGGACGTTCGACTTTATAGACAACTAGCTTTTACCCGCGACTTCGTTCGCGCGAGGTTCGTTATTTGTGTATTAAATAATGACCAATTATTTTCTGTCATCCCATCCCATCCCATCCCATCCTATCCCGGTCCCCGTCCCTTTCTCCGTACCGTCCCATTCCGTCCCGTCCCGTCCCGTTCCGTCCCGTCTCGTCCCGTCCCGCCTCTCCCCTTCCATCCCATTCCTTCCCTCCCCTTCCCTTTCCGTCCCGTCCCGCCCCTCCCCTTCCATCCCATCCCCTCCCCTTCCATCCCATCCTTTTCCTTCCCTTTCCGTCCCGTCCGTCCCGCCCCGCCCCGACCCGCCCCGCCCCGTCCCGCTTTGCCCCGTCCCGTCCCGTTCCGTCCCTTCCCTTCCCGTCCAGTCCCGTCCCGCTCAGTCCCGTCCCGTCCAGTCCGTCCAGTCTAGTCCCGTCCCGTCCCGTTTCTTCCCTTATGTCATGTTCACCGTCTTGGACTTAAAAATAAATGTAATTTTCGCAATCAACGTCCCAAAAAACCTCAATAACGACACCCATATCGATTTTTAGGCTTACTTACCCCATTTCACCCCCTAAGGGGTTGATTTTCGGAAAATCACGAAATACGTGTTTGATTATTTGTTTTTAGGAGTACTCCTACGAAGTTTCAAGTCGAAATGTCTATTTAATATTATTTCTCCATACAAAATTGGAACCCCCATTTTACCCCTTTAGGAGTTGAATTTCGAAATATTATTCCTTGTATACATCATAAAGGGAACCTCTGTGCAAAATTTCAGCTTTCTAGGTCCAAGGGTTTGGGCTGGGCGTTGATGAGTGAGTCAGTGAGTCAGTCAGGACTTTTAGAAATATATATAAGATTATTTGCATTTACATGTCGCGTTTAATGTCGTTTTTGTCCTAATGTACATATATTGTATACTTGAAAAATTGTAAATTTAGTATTCTGTGTATATACCGCCAACAAGCCACAGCTCATTGTTATATGTTCATATGTATTTGTGTTTTCTTTTTTTTGTTGAAACGTAGTCGTTTCAAAGGGGGCGGTATGTTCGAGTTTTGTACAGACCGTTGCTATGCCAGCATTTTGCACAGAGATTTCACCAGCGAGCTAGGTTCCAGGAAATCCTAGCGGGCTCTTTACCTGAGGAGCCAGTTCCCGCGCTACCCCCACAAATTGCCGTTAAGGGCATTTGTTTTAGCATTCGTATTCTGTATCTTTGAGAGACGAGTCGTGGCGAGTTGGCATTGTGTTTTAAAAATTATAATACAGTTTATCCACACTAAGTTACGGTGTTTTCTTTATAAAAAATCAACAGACGAGTGGTTGCCCACGAAGCAACGCAAGTGGAACCATTCCCCCACACTATGTATCGAAAAGAATGGAGAAATTTTTAGTAAAAAAATTTTCTCTATTGCTTTATTGTTCTAAAAAATACGATTTATTTTCCACTGCGTGTTTTGAGTTTCACGCGTGGCGCCCTTTGCCGATCACTGATTTGAACCGCGATACGAATATACTGTGCTTGCAAATAATTTGTATGTATTATACTTACTCATAATTATATTATGCTGATTGGTTATACTTAAATAATGTTGTTTGTAATCACTAAAAAGCAGAAATTTAAAGATTAATTTACTTGCGAACATAAAAAAAACCATTGAAAGTAAGTACTTCATGTTCTTCATCTATTTATTACAACTTAAGGGCGAATATATAAAAACCTAAAAATAATGCAGTGCTTTCCTCATAAAGCAGCTATAAGCACAAGAAAATTCAATAAAAATGGAAAAATCGAAGCTATAACTTTCTTAAGAAACTAGCAGTTCACAAAAATTTTTATTGATTATTCAACCCTATAATGAAGGAACCAATGAAAATTGTTCAATTTGTCAGACACGGCCAATCAAAATTGACTGTCTTTGAAAACACCTAATGTCGTAGTGTTTTCACGCGAACCCGATTGGTTTCAATGATTTCAATTTAGTGAGTAGCCTTTGACTGACATTTCGCCAAAACGTCCAAGTGAAGTTTGCAAATCAGCGTCGTTCTAAAAACTCCAGTATTGAATTAATAGTGGAAAACGTTAAAAATGTGTGCTGTCGAACACGGTAAAAGTCATATACCCATATTGTTGAATAATCTTTCCAAATACCACTCAAGATAAAATTTTTTCTTTATCATGCAAATTATTGCAAATTTCTCTCAACAAAAACTGCTCAAATTCCACTCGACCTGCTGTCTCGCGGAATTTTTAACGCAGTTTTGGTTTCGCGAAATTTAAACACAAGAATTTTCATGTGAGCGAAAAAAATTCTCAAAAAATTTTCACTTTTTGTGGTATTACCCTTGATTATTTTTGTGCTAACGCTACCTACTTGAAAATTAATACACTTGTTATTGCAAGCAAAGTTTTATGGTTTATATTTTCATAATAATTATTAAGTTTTATTTTCCATATAGGCCTAATTTAATAGGTCACAAAACATTATTTTAGAATTTTCAATAGCAAAAACATTAACGTAATAAGATAAAGTCTTTGCCATGTAAACCGTTATACGTTGCTTTATAAGAAAAGCACTGTATACACAAATATGCGTTCTTAAAGCAAATTAAAAGCTAATACATTGACCCTCACAGTAGCAACCTATTATACATTTCAATTCAGCTTTGTTACAACTACAGTACCCAGAACATTTTCTAAATTTACACTTACAAAATACATTTTCGTAAGTTACATTGGAACGAACACTTATACTTACTAAGCTTGGGATAAGCACATTATTCTTCAAGTTCCAACCAAAATTAATTGGATTGGGTATTTCTGGATTTATCATAGTCACACCTTTCCAAATAATTATTTGCTACGCAGCTTCATAAGAGTAACTCTATATTTCAGTAATCTTGCACGGGGCCATTATTCTAGATTCTGAACAACTTTTCTTAATGATGTTTTGCCATGTTCGAAACAGAAATAGTACTTTACCTGAACAAAAGATATCTTTAAACTACTGCCAATGTCTACTTGATATGACGCCGGCACCCTAGAGGCGGGGATTTTTAAAGGGTTACTCTTAAGGTACTAAGGAACATTTGTGCAAAAACTCAGGACTATATTATTCTTTTTGAGGTAGATATCTATTATCACAGGAGAGATATTAAAAACACCAAACCTTCCCCATGTATCACATTTAATGAAAGCAAAGCTAGGTTAACACAGCAGCGACATGTTTCGACTAAAAAGTCATCATCAGGCTAACTACAATTAATATTACAAATTAGTAAAACTGAACCGTTAAAAAGGCGAGAACTTACATGTTAAAACAGTAGTTAAAAGTTAGGTAAAAGCATAATTAAGTAAAACAGAGCTTAAACCTTGAGGAGGAGCCTGTGTTAAATCATATGTGCCAAGTCACATGGAAAATTAAAGACCTAATCAGTCGTGAAGACGCAAATTACATGCTAAAAAACAAGATAATTAGTAAAATTAGCATAATCTAAAGGCAAAACTTACAGCAAAATATTAACAAACTAGTTAAAAATATTTAAAACATAATTTAAAAAACCAAAGTAAAGCTACTATGTTTCGTGAGGCGAAGTAAGATAGAGAATGCTCGAAAATCGAGCAAATTTGAAAAATTTACACAGGCCGGTAAACCAGAAAACTAACAATAATAAATTTCTGTAAAACAAGGTGACAACAATATGAACTAATTTAAGAACAGCAAATTGTGATTTAAGTTGAGGACTTTGTTAAGAGATGACTGGGGGTTAGAATTATAATTTTTATGAATTTCTTTAGTTTCCAACAAATTTAATTTAAGCCCGTTGTTGCAAACATGAAGGATGTCGAAAGCAGATTTTGAAGGAGAAATATCTAAGTTGTTGTTTTTAATACAAGTGAGGTGTTCATTGAATCTAGTTTTAAACTTCCTGCCCGTCTGGCCCACGTAAGAAGCGTCGCAGTCTCCACAATTCAGTTTATATATACCTGACTGATCTAAAATGTTGATTTTGTCTTTAGTATTAACAAGGTAAGATTTGACATTCTGTTAGGAGGAAATTTTTTTAATAAGATCCAAAGGATAACCATTATTAATGGCTTTTTTTGAAGATATCTATTATGCCTGGGTTAACTCCAAACACGCAGCGGAAAACAACGGAGCGATGTCCAAAAATAAATCGTATCTCTTAGAGCAATAAAGCAATAGAGATAATTCTTTCCCTACAAATGTATCCATTCTTTTCTATACATTTCATACGCTGGAAGTATGCCTTTATGTGCAATAGTTTAAAAAAACCTCGATGCTGAATTTTATACCACGCGTTCCCGGTACGCTTTGCTTAAACAATTTCTGTAGCATTTGTTAAAAATAATTTCGTGGTTAATTTGAAATCATCTGAATTCAGAAAGAATCAGCTTTACCTTGGTTTAAAAATCATTGAGAAATATTCAAAACTAAGCTTGAGAATGCGATATGCGCATAAAATTCATGAATGTCTTGTAATAAAAAAAATCGGAAAACATTTTTTTCTGCTTTTTTGCAGTCACAAAAAGAATGGAGCCCTCAACATTCGGATCCGCTAGGTCATTCCAGATAGTATACATTTTTTTTAATACTAAATCTTCGAGTGCACACCCAATCATTTTAGAAGCGTTTTTTTAGAGGACAGAAGATTTCCGACTACATCCATCATAAGTGCCCCAACCATTCCACAATCCGCCTAAAAAACATTATAATTAATTAGTTCTACTACCAATATTCTACTGAACAATTACTGTAAAAACAAAAATGATGTTCGTAACAAACAGATTGTCACTTCCTTAAAGAGAAAAGTGTAAAATTATTCGTAACTTTTTTAATAATTTCCCATTGTGAAGCACATAATAAATAATTATAACCTACCTTCTATTCAAAAATTCAATCTGATGTCAATAATTATGAGAATGCAAACCAAAATCACTCTTCACATTAATTAGTGACCACGAGCTGTTTGTTGTTTGACCTTTTGTGGCGGCCAATTTGATTATGTGCACAGGCTTTGTTTATAGGTGGTGTTGCTACAGCCCCAAATGTGCATAATTTGTTGTTCGTTAAAGAATCCACTAATAGTATAGTAAAATTGTCGGAAAATACCCCACTTCACCTTAAAAAAATTGGCCCCAGCGATTCCTCTTGCCCAGTGGTTTAAGGCCATTAGGCAAGTGTAAAACCAAAAAGAAGTGCCCCCACCCCCTACCAAACAGCCGCCATCTTGAAAACAATTAAATTTGTTTTTTCTCGCCATCCATTGGTCACACAGAAAAAGTTATTGAACAAAAAATGTTGGAAATAAAATTTTACACATTTTTTATCCTCGCCACGATACCGAGAAGTTGGTATTTCAAACGGTAGAGGGCGACAAAGTTACCAAAAATCGGTTTCCGCCATTCTAGCTCTGTAGGGGTGGTTTTTTTCGAAAATTGCGAATGTGAAAGTTGTAGTGCTTGAAAAAATATGCACGAATGTCTATTAATAATGTTATTGATTTAAATAGTCTTCGAGTGACAGCCCTTAAAAGTCCGCTCTGCGTGGGAAATGCACGATATATTCCGGCGCAGCGAAGTAACCATTTCTCGTTTGCAAGATAAAATCGTCACGTCACTCAAGTAGTTTTAATGTGAATATTTCAGAACCTACAGAAATTCTACACATTTTTGGTCACTGCCGCGATACTGAGAAATTGGTATCGGCAAAAAGAATGAAAATTATGAGAAAGGAATATACGAGCCCAAAATCATATCATTGGGTTCAGATCCGTAAAGCTCTTAAATTTTCTGGTGTAATATTTATTATATAATACGATAATTGCAATTGTTTGTAAATTTTGCCATAGGAATAAGCACAAATTCAACAAATTGACAATAGCTTTACCATGTACCATTTCTGCAAAAATAACACAGACTGTCTATATGTTATTAAACAACAAACAGCTTGTTTCACTTCAACTAAAACATGCTCCGGTGAACGAAATGATATTTTGATCGTTTGGGCCAAATGAAATGAATCGGTAATTTATTTTAAAGTTAGTATTTCCCGACTATTTTTTGTAATTTGTTATTGCTAAAGCTGTTATAATATTGCTAAAAACGTCGACAATTATGATGTAAGAATATTGACCAAAATGATTTTCTTTTGTGGGTACGAAATAAAGATACTTGAAAAATCTTAACTGGGCCAAATGATGTGATTCTGGGCTCGTATATTGAAAGTAATTTCTTTTTGCATAAACCCTAAGATATATTGTAGTTTACTCAGACACGTTTTTTTTGGAGCTCTTCCTTCGTCTTGGTTCGGAGCCTCGGACACAACCGAGTCATTATCGACCATGGTAGAAGTGTTGCTTGAACTTTTATTAAAAAAAGAGCCCACAACTTGTTATAAACGCAATGTGAAACCACTGGGCAAGACGAATCGCCGAGGCCAATTTTTTAAAGGTAAAACGACGGGAAAACTTCAGTATAGCGTCCCCACTGGGTATGACGTTTGTCGCGCAAGCGCAGAAAACCCCTGAAAAGCAGGGGTTTCCAGGTTTCCACACAAATGATAGAACATTGTGTACTACGTACACACAAATCTTAAACTGCAGCTAACCTAAAATTATAGCTCCCAGACCAAAAGATTCACGTATATGTGTTTGGACTGGGGACGCCATATTAAAGTTTAGCCAAAACGACAATTTTACTGTACAATGAGGGCGTTTTAAATGTTACCTATTTACATGTTTTATTTATATGAACACAGTGCAGGTTTAACTTCTAAAACTTTTAAAATTGCCTAGGGGTGCCAATTAACAATTGGAAATTGCTTTGAGTAAGTTTCATCATTAATCATTGAGATTATGAAAGTAATAAATATAATGCATTTGCGTAAAGCAAAAAATAAATCATTAAAAAGATATCAGCTCGAACAAATAATTTCTTACAATACAGGTGCTGATTACATTTTTATAGACCTAATAAGCTATGGGCAAGTCGAAAATTCCCATGCAATCCCGTTTGAAAGCTCCAACACCTGCTACAGCATGTACAAGTCAAGCAAAGATAACCTCAAAGGTGCTACAACCGTGACAGCTAAATGGCCAACGTGATGACATGGCTCTCCTGAGACTACGACCAGCCAGGCAAGCGTTATCAAGGAGATCAAAGTCATTCTCAGACTTGCGAGGGGCCAACAAAGCAGAGCCCTTTTCTAAAAGGTTACACACACTGGCACAATCGAAGCCGCTGACGACTGCAAAATCTACAGCAAATTTTTGCAAACCAGCGCCGTTTAAAGCGCGATTTCACCTGGTGAATGAAAAGCACAACACTTTGACAGAGTCATTCAAAAACATGAAAGGGCAAATGGCGGAGTCTGAGCAGGAGCAGCAGAAATTTACAGCCTTGCAACGGGAGGATGCACAGCTGCAGGGGCAGTTTACGGAATTGCATCGTGTAAATTCTCCGAGCTTGGGGATCATACAGGAGTTGCATGGAAACATTTCTAGCTTGGAAGAGGAACTCTTATCATTGAAAAATGTAGTAGTAGCTTGTATTTAAAATTAATGCTGTGTGCTTGAAAATAAGCTGTGGAAAATATTGTTTGCAAGCGAGAACGTAGCCCTAAGTAGATCGTCTTGCGAGTATGATTGTGACCGTGTCCCACTCCTTCTCACTTGGTTATATTCACCCTCTTTTGCCTAATTCTATCGCAACCCTTATTTGGTGTGCAATTAGAGTGTAACTTGTAACTAAAACCCTTCATTTTTGTTTGATCAACTATTTTACATTAATTACAGGAGCATGCACAGCTGCAGAAAGAAAAAGAATCTGAGCTAAAGTCGGCCCACAACAACGTAAAAAAATTAAGAAGCACCCTTGAGGCATACAAATCGGCGCTGGTCAATACCGAAAAGGAATGCCGCACGTTGCGCAACCAATGTCAAGAGTTAAAAGGAACCATCCGGGTGTTTTGCAGAGTGAGACCAAGCCGGGCTGATGAAAACTCCAAACGTCACTTCAATATAATAATGGATAATCAGTCACTGGAGATCAGCCCCATCAGTGGCCACCACACCAAGATGGGGTTCTGTTTTGATAAGGTGAGTATAAAAATATAGAAATGCCCAAATTTTTGTACTAATGAAAAAATGTCGATGTATATTTATTGTGCGATAAATTACAACTTAGCATATAAGGTCAAAAAAATAATCAACAGTGATTAAAAGATTTAGACGAAGCTGATCAATTATGAAACCTTACGGCAGTTTTGTTGTGAGTTTAATGTAAGACACGGGAGAATTTCAACACTGCAACAATAAGTATAATTTTAACAAGACTATTGCTATTTTGTTTTTTTTTAACGATTGGTTTGAGCATTTACAAATCTGTTCGCCTTATAATCACCCCCGGCCCGGCTTCCAAAGTTGATTAATGGTCCTGTTGACTGGGAAAATATTAAGACTATAACGAATAATCAATTAACTTGTCCCACAAACTTAAACCCTGAAAAAGACATCAACAATGTGGTTGAATCATTCAAAGAAGCCACTCGAAACTTCCGATCACACCGACCCTATAATGATCAAATCTTACTAGTACAGTCTATTTAGAATTTGAACTTGCAATTCAATAGGTAAGAATTTTTTTTGTTAGTGTACCACATGAAAAGCTTAAAACCTATTTTTGATTACCGGCCCCTTGCGGCTTTTCTGGTACCATTTTTGACGAGAAGATTGTCTTCTACCGGGTGGCCATAAATATCTGAGATCCCGGTAGCCATGGAATTAGCTACTTATAAATGTTGGTTAGCATTATATTTCAATTACGATAAGTATTGGTACCTGTGTAATGTAATAAAATGCAATAAGAGGAGGGGAATGTGCCCCCGATTCTGCAGTTTAGCGTACGACTCGATTATAAAAATTTCCTGTTCTCACTCCATTACTTATTGCAATCTGCAATAATTTTCGACAGATATGAATTTTAGTTGTGATGACATTAATGACATTTAGTTTAGTTCCATTCATCACTTTAATAAAGCGGTGTTGATTCCAAAGGTAATGTGATATCAGATATTTATGGCCACCCGGTACAAATTTGTATTCTTAAAATTTTTCCATTATTTGCGTAATTTACAACTAATAACCAATTTATTTAAAAAGAGGGTTGAATAAAAATTTTGGTCGAATATCTTATTTTGTCATAGTGCTATCGCAAAATCTTTTCAATTAAAGTTGTTTATCACAAAATCATCTAAAGAGCGTTCTTTTAAATTTGACGTCAAAATCAGCGTTGAAGAGTTGACTGTTAACGAACCACATCAGCTGTTTCAACCGAACATCGCTTTGTGTTTGTTGTCGTTTAGTAAAGTGTGTATTCCGTTAGTGAAATATCTATAATAACAATAATAATAACTTGGTTTATTTAGCACAAGCTAATACATATAAACCATACACATCAAAATCCTTCTCATAATCAATCGGAAAACCATACAACTAAAAAATAAACAAAAACAGTTTCATCTCCCTTAATATATACATACAATAAACAATTAGTATTCTTTTTTAACATGAATATATAATTTTCTCTTAAATGTTGTATATATATTGCATTCTTTAATATCAACAGGTAAGTTACTGTATAATTTTAGTCCCCTACCAAAAATACAAAAATCTGTTTGTTTTTTGTTATAAGTAGCAATAAAAAAATTGTTCTTATTTCTAGTAACATAATTGTGAACTTCATTAACATACATTACATGGTTTGTCAAATACGAAGGAACCATTTTATATTTAATTTTGTAGATAAAATCTAAAGTTTTAAATATAATTCGCTGTTTAACATTCTTGATATGTAAGATTTTTTTTCTACTCCTTTATTAGTAAATTGCTCATTAAGCACTGTTTACTTGATTAGTAAATTCGTTGTTACAAACAATGTTACGTAATGACTAACACGTAATTTTGTTATTATGTTACAGTCAGCTTCTGTTGTTTATACGAAGCGGTGTAGCGCTATGACTGCAGCCGCCTAATTTTTAAGATGGTGTGGCAGTAATAATTTGACAATTAATAAAACATTTATTTTTCATTTAACGAAATGAGTGTTTTCGTAGAAAAAGTATAGTACGCAACTCGAGCTATAGAGCAATTACGCGCTCGTGGAATTACACACGCGCCGCTATGTGGATGGTTTGCGGAAAGTTCGTTCCCCACATTTCGTTCCCCACATTTCGTACCCCACATTTCGTTCCCGGGAAATTTCGTCTCCCCACATCTCGTACCCGGAAACTTCGTTCTCGAGCGAGCTCAATTTGTCTCCTAGATTACCGGGTGTTGAAAAACGAGTGCAGCGATCGGAATGCAGTTAGAAAAATGAAAGATATTTTAATTAATTAATTTATTATAATAAACTTACAAGAACAGTATGTCCCCGGATTGAGTTTACAAGAGGGAATTAAATTTTATTTTTATTTTTACATACAAATGTTATAGGAATTAAAATTCCTGCTTGGTTTGTAAAGAATTTTAAGAACATTTTCAGTTTTTCAAAAACAAGTCGGCCTTGACAGTTAAGCAAAAACAATTTTCTTTTCAGGTAAACTACCCTTTTTGTTCATGATATGGCAAAATATTACTAAGAAAAATTGTTCAGAATGAGAAATTATAGCCGTATACAAGATATAAGGAAGATACTTAGTTTAAACCGTCATTTTTAATAAATAAAATTTATTTTGTTTTTATAAGTTTATTATAATAAATAAATAAATTAAAATATCTTTCATTATCTAACTGTATTCTGATCGCTGCACTCGTTTTTTAACACCCTGTAATCTAGGAGACAAATTGAGCTCGCTCGGGAACGAAGTTTCCGGGTACGAGATGTGGGGAGACGAAATTTCCCGGGAACGAAATGTGGGGTACGAAATGTGGGGAACGAAATGTGGGGAACGAACTTTCCGTATCCCTATGTGGATTGTGCGTAACTTTTCCAACTCGCACGTTATATGCTTCCTACAGCTCTCGTTGTGTAATATACTATAACATTGTATTTATTGGTGTATATTTGTTACATTTCAGTATAACTCTCAGCGCCCTGTTTTGAATTTTTTGTATTTGTCTTAATGTATTTTGCTTTAAATGGTATAATATAGTTGCACAAAACTCTAAATGAGGCGAAATTAAAGATTTATATAAAATGGTTTTTGCATACATACTAAGATATTTATTTGTCCTACCTAGAAAATAAACTTTTTTTGACATGTTATTCATAATATATTTAGCATGTGACTTAAAAGTTAAGTTTGCATCAATTATAACCCCCAGATATTTTATTTCTGATACTCTTTCTAATTTGATCGTATTAATTATGATATCGGTCCTAATATTTAATCGTTTCAAATTATATTGGGTACCTAAAATTATAAATTTTGATTTCTGTATATTAAGACACAGGTTGTTATTGCAAAGCCACCTATATAACATATTTAAATCGTAGTTCACATACTGAATCATGGATTCAACACAATTGCCATTAATATATAGCATAGTACCATCAGCGAATATACTGATCTTACATTGTTTGATGTGTTTTATCATATCGTTAACATATAAGATAAATAACAAGGGTCCTAGAACAGTACCCTGTGGTACACCATGATTTGTTGGTAAAACTACAGAAGTACAATTTTTAAATTTTACCTTTTGTTTTCCTCCTGTTAAATATGAGTCGAACCATTGTAATGCTACACCTTTTACTACTATTTTTTCTAGTTTCTTTAGTAATAGCCTTCTATCGACTGTTTCAAAGACCCTACGAAAGTCTAAAAACACAGCGACTATTATTTCATTTTTATCCATCGCTTTGAGCCACTTATCACACACATTTTGTATTGTTGTTTCACAAGATTGTTTTGCCCGAAAACCCGACTGATTTTGTACAATAATGCCATTGCTTTCATAATAATTTACTAGTTGCTCCTTCACTACCAGTTCTAACAATTTTTCATACACTGGCACTGTATTAATAAGTCTAAATTCTTGACACTCAGGCACATGCTGGCACACTACTGAGGGCCCGGGCATTGAAATTTTGGGGAGGGCCCCTAAATTCGCAAACAAAAATTTTACCTTTTTCATGGTCTAACGATCTAAAACGAGACAATTTTAAATCGAGAAATATCTTCTGAACAATTCGTTTTGGAGTAAAGTAAAGTACGATAACAAAAGAAAAGACATGAAAGGTAAACTTTATTCAAAACTAAAAAATATTAGAAACTGATTAGGCCAGTCGACAAGTACTTTTTAGTGGGAATAATTCCGGACAAGCTGGAATAAATTTTAATCTGTTCTGTTGGGACTCAGAAGATATATATTAATTTTGCACCCCTTGACAGTCCCGGATTTAACCGTTATGCTTAAAAAAAGGTCTAAATTTTTATATTTTTCCTAATATTAGTGAATATCTCGATTAGTATCAACTTTTGAGCAAAATACGTAGTTATCAAAATTAAAGAAGAGTAAATTCTCTACAAAAAATGTTCTATACATTTTTGTCATTTATCGCTTGTTTCGAATTCATAGGCGTCGAAATATATTTTTTTTCGGGCATTTGCTTGTTACTTTCTTTTACGATAAAAGAAGTATTGGATTCACCCTAAAAATTCGAAATTGAGTTTTCAACAGATCTTCACGTTTTAAAGTCCCCTGAACCCAAAAAGCATGTTTTTGTTCATTGCTCTGTCTGTGTGTCTGTCTGTGTGTCTGACTGTGAGCAGAATATCTCAAAACGAAAAGAGGTATGACGTTGAAACTTCATATATAAGTTTTTTGTACTATCTAGATGCGACAGCAAGGTTTTGAAGAAAATCAGTAGGTGTTTACTCTTGTGATTTTTCAGTTCGAATACCTCTAAAATGGGTTTCTTTTGTTTTCTTTTCCAATTTTTTTATTAATTCCTATTTTAAATAGAACCCCCGGTATATTATTACATTTTTGAATTCAGCTTAAAATTTTAGAGAAAATTTGTCTCTTGAACTAACGCTCTATTGTGTACAGTTTCTGGTAAGTCGAGATAAAATGCTTATATTGTGTATAGCACTTACTGCAAAACGTTATTTTTAGACGTTATAACGTAGTTAAAAGCTAAACTAGAAAATTTGAATTTTCTCAATGCAGAAAAATTTATTGTGGTAGAAATAGATGGCTGAATGTGCTCCAAATGTATTAATAGAAAGGCTGCTACAACTCCAGTATACTGTAAGCAGGGCTTTGAGCAGCTGTTGATGATGGCATGCTAAGTCGAGATAAAATGCTTATATTGTGTGTAGCACTTACTATTTTATTCGCATTGTAATGTTCTAGGTACCTAGTATTTACTGCAAAACTTTATTTTTAGACGTTACAACGTACTTAAAAGCTAAACTATAAGATTTGAATTCTGTGGTTGCAGAAAAATTTATTGCGACAGAAATAGGTGGCTGAATGTGCTCCAAATGTATTATTAGAAAGGCTGCTACAACTCTAATATACTGTAAGCAGGGCTTTGAGCAGCTGTTGATGGCATGCTAAGTCGAGATATATTTTGTATGGTTTCTGTACAAATTGCAATTTTTGAAAATGTTTGACAAATGTTTGAATGGATGTATCTATGTATGTATGTATAATCGATAACCTCGTTTTACCTTGCGGTGTAGAGGCTGGTGCTTTATGTGCTTGCATCTGGCGGTACAATGCTCAACTTGCCCCGGATTCGGGATACAAAGTTAAAGATTAAAAATCAAATTTTGGCTAATTATAGAATCAGTATGAAAGGAAGTTGTGTGCGTGTATCACACAAGATTTTTTTTTATTATTATTGACGTTCGATGCGACAAAAAATTCTTGTTCGTACTATATACGATTTCTATTACTCATGTAAAGAAATTATGTCGCTTACTTTGTACTCTAATGTTAGCAGCGACTTTTTCCCTAGTAACCAATAAAGCTGTTGAAGTTTAATATTCAGTTGTTTCTTTTTTGCTTCAATGTGTGGTCTCCAAGTTAGACGTCTATCGAGGTTCATGCCTAGGTATTTGGCTTCCGTGTTTTGAAGTATAGCTTGTTCATTCAAATATATTGGTGGGCAAGTCAGCCGTTTTGTGGTAAAGGTTACATGTGTTGATTTCTGCTCATTAACTCTGGTTCTCCAGGTCTGTAGGCATTTTTTGATTTCGTTTATATTTTCTTGAACCATAGTCGAAGCAATTTCTGGATCTCTGTGAGATGCAATTACTGTGGTGTCGTCAGCGAAAGTTGCTACTACTGTATCTTGCAGTGCTGGTAAGTCTGAGGTGAAGATCAGATATAGGATTGGTCCCAGGATACTCCCTTGCGGAACGCCTGACATGATAGTTTTAAGACTTGCTTCTGTATAAAGTAATATTAAAACCCATATGGAGTTATGGATTACAGTTATGGGGTTCAGCTGCAAACTCCAACATAGAAATACTAGAATGATTTCAATCAAAGGTACTACACCAAATCACTAACGCCCCATGGTACGTAACCAACAACATTCTTAGAAGTGACCTAAAAACACCTACCGTAAAAGAGGTAGGTAGCTAAACAGTGTAGTGCATCGTATCGTGTAAAATTAACAGTGCATCCTAATCAGTTAGCCCACAGGCTCCTTGACGAACAGCATGATACGCGCAGACTTAAGCGATTTAAGCCATTGGACATAGTTACTAGATTCTAATACCGTGTAGCAGTCTCGAACAATCATTAGTAGTGTCAATCAACTAAAATAAGTCTTATTAAGATGCAGTTTATATAGGCACGAATCAATGGATGACCTGCCTACATATTATGTATATACAGTGTGTCCCCGGATAGGTGAAACGACTCTTGTAAAAGGTAAAAAAATTTCGATTTAAATTTTCATTTTTTGGGGTTCAGCCCTGCTTGGTTAAAGGCAAATTTCTAACATAATTTCAGTTTTGAAAAATCAAGTATGCTTTGGAAATTTTCAAAAAACTTATTTTTCTGTAGAGTAAAGTGCCTTTTATGTGAGAAATACGACAGAAAGTTATTAATAAAAGTTGTTTAGAATCAACATCTAGGCCCCTATGTCAAATTTCAAAATCCTCGGCCAACTTTTATTTTTCACATTTTCTTTCAAGGTTATTTCCCAAATCAAAGAATTTTACTTTTAGCAAATAGTCCATTTACTAAAGGAAAAAAGTTCTAACTTCGTTGACTCAAAACCGATTTTGAACATTTTTATTTTATTATTTCGGAAAAAGTTTATAGAAAAGTTCCCCATAGGTGAGAAGGTGTGCTTTTTATTTTTTGAATTGTTATTAACAAAGAAATGTTTTTTAATATATTCTTAATTTAAAAAATGTATAACTTCTTTATTTATTTAAACCATTGCCTGATATTTGATAGCATAAGGTTTTTGGGTTCACAGATTACGAATATGACCTCAAATTTGGTCTAAAAACCAAAATGGCGTCTACAAAATGGCGTCGAAGGTCTAATTTTTTCTTTTATTTTTTTTTAATTCTTATTAGATGTCTAAGGGTTTTTGGGGTCGCTGATTACGAATTTGACATTAAATCTCAACTAAAATAAAAAATGGCGGATCAAAGATGGCAAAAAAAATAAATTTTTTTCTGACTTTATTTCTTACCTATATAGGGTTTTTTGGGCCGCTGATCTCAAATTTTATGATAAAATTTATCAAAAATGAAAAATAACGTCTTTAAAGTGGCAAAATAGCTTCTTTTTTTAATTCTGCGCGTTGTCTCATATCTAGGGGTTTTGGACACAGTAATTATAAATATAGCATTAAAAGGTATATTTTTATTCTGTACGATTATTATTATTATTATTTAATAAACATTATATACAAATAAAATTCTAAATTGTTAAACTAACTCAAATTGAAATAGATTAAATACATTTAAATATAACATACGATTACATATAATTTCCAACGCTTAAAAATGTGTTTTCTACGACCTCTTTGTACAATTTCCATTAGATATTACTGAATTAAAAGATTTTTCTGTTTGTGACCGACGGAGGAATGTTATTACATAAAAACAAATCGCAACTTGTTCAACAGTATGGTGCAATTTTAGATATATATTAATTGTATTGTTCGTAATTATGGAAAAAAGCAATTGTTTTTGTCGATTATCAGAAACATAGAATAAATTCTGATGAAAGAGACCGACGTCTAAAAACGAAAACTCCACCAGATATTCAATTTGAAAGAGACAGGTCTTTAAAGTTGAATCAAGAAAAATTTCTGGAAAATATCTTTCATGTCGTTTTATTATTTTTTTTAAAATAAACTTTAGTTGCAAATAATATCCCCGCTCTCAAGATGAAAGTGATGCGGATCGGTTAATAGTTACAACAGCTGTCAATGCATCAAATGAAAACATAGTCGTAGTATCAGAGAATATAGACGTATTACTTATATTAACAGCTTCAGTTTCTCCTGATAAAGATATACATATATTTTTTAAAACTTGCCAAAAATAAAGAAAATAAAAAAAATATCTTCTTCTAAAAGCCTTCAATTTGCGCATCCCAAATGTAGTGAGCATGTACTTTCTGTACATGCTTTAACTGGATGTGACACAACTTCAGCATGTTTTAACAGATAAAAGAATCTTCTTCTTCTTCTTGTTCAGATGCTTATCCGATTTCGTATGTTTGCGTTCAACACGGTCATCTTCACTTTATTGGTTGCAATTCTAGATAACTCGTTGGATGATTTCCCATACCACGCCCTTAGGTTTTGCAACCAAGATAATATTCTTCTGCGTCCTGTTCCACGTTTGCCATATATCTTGCCTTGTATAATAGATTGTAGTAGAACGCACTTATTCTCATTCCTCATTATATGTCCGAGGTATTGGAGTTTGCGTGCCTTGATGTTGTCCATGACCTCTTTATTTTTTTTCATTCTCTACAGAACGTTAATATTTATTACACGGTCTTTCCATAATATCCACAATATTTTTCGGTATAACCACATTTCAAAGGCTTCGATTTTTTTTTGTGATTGTTTCGTTAAGTGTCAAGGACTCGACCCCATAGAGCAAGATGGGAAAAATGTAGTATCTTAGCATGCGAGTTTTGGTGTCAAGGTGCAGATCATGGCTTTTGAATATAGTTTAATATTTTAAAAATATTAGGTAAATTGATAAAAATTTGAAAAATTTGAAATGTTAATGGAGATAATTATATCAATTCAATAAGAGATAAGCTTGATTTTTATATAGTATAAATAAAAATCATGTTGTCGTAATATTAGATTTAATGAATATTTAAATAATATACGTTTCGCTAATCGTATTAGCTTCTTCAGTATTCGATTTATAATATAATGAAATTGAAATTTGCCATGCTGAAATTAGAAAAGTCAAAAAATTAGATGAGCGAACACAATATTAACAACCACTTGTTAACTTACTTGTATATGGAAGTCAAGAAAGCATTATATTACGACAAGTTATAGTTATGACACATTAAAAAGACGAAAACAGGGGAAAATAATCAACCCCACAAATTAAAATTTAAGACAGGATGAGGAAGACGAATAGGACCGGCACCTTATTAAATTACACATACATAAGTCCTAGTAAATGAAGCAATGGCTATGTTCACGAAAGAATAAATTTGCCAAAATATTTGCAAACAGCAGTGGTTTATAAGAGACTGCTAAAATTTATATAAAAAAATGCTGGTATAAAATGTATGCTTCCAATGTATGGTATATAGAAAAGTAACTGCTTAAACCAAAGATAATATATATATATATTATCTTTGCTTAAACTCTTACAGGAATGTTTAATTGATTGAACGTTTTTTATTATTTATATACCGCAAGGTAAATGAGGTTACAGACAATACGATACATATATTTTTTAAATAAAACCATTTTGAATTTTAGGTTTGACTCTTTTATTAAGGCGTCTACTAAAAAAGTATTAATTTAGCATCATTGTGCCCTACGATGGATTCACCAGAACAACATTTAAAGCGCGTGTATTTGCAAACACAGTTGTGCCTGGGAAACCAAGATATTTCAACGGAAGATTGGGGTTGGAAATATGATACAGGAAAGTGTTTTCTAATCCTAATGACACAAGAACCAGCTCCACAAAACATCTTAAAAATTATTTTTTTGCAACTACAAAACTAGTTGCGGGCCAGCTTGAGGGTGTAAAAAAAGTGGCCTTTAGGCTCGGCGGCTTGCGATGAATGTAACGGAAATAGTTACCTTAATTCACGACCGGCAGTGTCAATGGAAGAAGTAGAAGAAGAAGACACTAAAGCTAAATAATTTTTCCTTGTTTTTAAATGTATCTTGGGTTAATTTTAATAAATCAATTAAAATATAATATCTTTAATACTCATTTAACTCTTCTATCATTTGTTTCCACCATTTTTCAGACACCGTTTTCCATTTTTGATCAATTTTAACATAAAATTTGGGATGAGCGACTCAACAAACCCCTAGGTATAGGTATCAGAAATTTAAAAAATACCCCTTCCCGCCATTTTGGATCCGCCATTTTTTTATTTTAGTTGAGTTTTAATGTCAAATTCGTAATCAGCGACCCCAACACCCCACAGACATCTAATAAAAATTAAAAAAAAAAATAATAGGAAATTAGACCTTCGACGCCATTTTGTTTTTAGATCCATTTGGAGGCCAGATTCGTAATCTGCGACCCCAAAAACCTTATGTTGTCAAATTTCAGGCAATTGTTTAAAAAAATAAAATAGTTATACATTTTTTTAATTAAGTTTATATTAAAAACACTTATTTGTTAATAACAATTGAAAAAATAAAAAGCACACTTTCCCACCTATGGGGAACTTTTCTATAAACTTTTTCCGAAATAATAAAAAAAAATGTTCAAAATCGGTTTTGAGTCAACGAAGTTAGAACTTTGGCGAATTTTTAGCGTTTAGAAAATGGACTAAAAGCTTTTTATTGGAAAAACAAATACTTTTGACAAAGTGGTTTATTTCATAATAAAAAAACTTTGTTAAAAATAAAATTCTTTGATTTGGGAAATAAACTTGAAAGAAAATGTGAGAAATCAAAGTTGGCCGAGGATTTTGAAATTTGGTATAGGGGCCTAGATGTTTATTCTAAACAAGTTTTGTTAATAACTTTTTGTCGTATTTGTCACATAAAGGGCACTTTACCTTACAGAAAAATGGGTTTTTTGAAAATTTCCAAAGCATACTTGATTTTTAAAAACTGAAATTGTGTTAGAAATTCGCCTTTAACCAAGCAGGGCTGAACCCCAAAAAATAAAAATTTAAATCGAAAATGTTTTACCTTTTACAAGAGTCGTTTCACCTATCTGGGGACACACTGTATGTTAAATATTTGTTATTTCATTTACTTATTGTCCTCGGACAGATTGTAAATAGTCTTGGAGCTAATAAAAAAAAAAAAAACTTTGTACTCGCTTCCACACCACCTAGAGGTAGAGTACTCGGCGCGTTTTTTTAAGTGGTATCCCCAATAGGCCTAATCCACTATGCAAACTTTACTAACTTTAAGTTTCTTTTGAAGTTGACTGCTCATCAATTTTTTTTGCCTTTTTGATGTTGGTGGTTGTTCAATATCACTTTGACTTTCAACAATATCTGTCTCGTGTTCCGAATTTGCTTCATAATCTTGGGAATGTTCTATTGATTGTTCTAGATCGATATGCAAGTCCTCGTCTTCTTTGTATTCAAACAAGATTTGCCCTGACAGAAACTACATATTACTGAGCAATGAAAACCTGCTTTGCGATAGCTACAAGATACATTACAACCTTCGGCGCATTTACAAGAAATTAGTTTCAGTAATTCTTGGGGAGCTGCGTCTTGTACAGTGGGAATGGGCATTAATCCATTCTTTGAATTTCTCCATCCCCACTCTAAAGGTGATTTTTCGTTTCCATACCATAGCTGAATTTGGTTGTAAGTACGGAACGAGTGCAAGCGAGCTGCGTCTTTGGTTGGTGATAATGATGCTAGATTTAGTAAACTTCTGTTAATAGATTGTATGAAACACTGGTATCTATACCTGTTCAATGATACACAGTGTTTTGATCCATACAGAAGAAGAAGAAATTGTTCTCCCACTTTATCTATTCCCTCTGGGGACGCGTTTGGGTCTTTGAAAATTTGTACAGCCTTCTGTAAGTTTTTCTCTTTCTATAGAAGTTTAACGAACTTCATTTTCCCCTGCCTGTATAGTGCGGAAACAGTATCGCAGCCACTAAATGCATGCAGAAATAAAATGTTGTCCCTAATTGAATCATCCAAATTTATATTATGGGGTGCATACATCCTGCTGCGAGACTTTCCCTTGCCTGGCTTCAGGAAATAAATGTTAGAGCGAGACTCATTCAAGGCGGTAAGAATTACCAATAAATCAGTGTCTTCGCCTATTATAATTACTGATTTGCAATGAATTGATTCTTCAATTGCAGTGTTGACAATTAAGGTATCAGCATCTTCGGCAGCTTGCTTGACTCTGAAACCTTCGTTCGTTAATCGTTTACACATCATTGAGATCATTTGACATTTATTTCTCTCATTTAACAAGAATTTCCCCTGGGATACAGTTGCTGTCATTTTTTCATCAAAATGTATTTCCGCTGACGAACCAATCTTCAATCGGCGAAGTCGCTCAGCAGTCTTGGTGCTTCCTGCTGCAGCATCCTCCGGGTATCCATAGAAAACTATTACTGCATTCGTTGAGTAATGTCTTGTTAAATACTCAACGTATTTATCGAAAATCGCACAATAAGGTTCTTGTTGATGCCAGACAATTTTGTGGAGTAGAAATCCCCCGTCTATCACATGAAGAGTACTTTCAGAGTCTAGTTTCTTTTCAGTGGGCACAAATGCATCGTACAGGGCTGATTTTCTAGTTTTACGCATTCCTGTCTCATCGAAGAGTGAAAGTGGATAAGGAGCTAGCTCGTACTGAAAGTAATCTTCTAACTGTTTCTCAAATCTCTTGAGAAATGAAATTCTCTGGAAAAGCAAAGTGGGGTTAATTGGAATAGTTCTATTTTCCACTTTCACACCTGAATTCATAGTTGCAAGGACCGATACTCTATTTTTGCGTTTAAACTTGATGCTGCCAAAGCTACTGCCCAGAATATCAGTCGTCGCAGATATGCCAATTTCATATGAATTTTGGCAATTAACTTTATTATCTCCTACAACTCCGGTGCTGATAGACATGATGTCATTTGTAAGAGGAAAAGGTGGATGTTCAGAGAACCAGTCTTCGAATTTCTGGGAGTCTTTTTTGTTTCTTGATACTCGCGACGTTCTGCTATCTATGTGCTGTTCTGTGGTGTGTAAAGAAATATTACAATAATTTTCAAATTGCCTCTGAAACACTTGACAGAATGGACATCGAAATAATCCATTTTAACAGTGTCGAGTCGCTGATATCTTTAACTTTGTATCCCGAATCCGGGGCAAGTTGAGCATTGTACCGCCAGATGCAAGCACATAAAGCACCAGCTTCTACACCGCAAGTATGATACATACATACATACATACAAGCATTTGTCAAAAATTTTCAAAAATTGCAATTTGTACAGAAACTGTACACAATAGAGCGTTAGTTCAAGAGACAAATTTTTTCTAAAATTTTAAGCTGAATTTAAGAATGTAATAATATACTGGGTGTTCTATTTAAAATAGGAGTTAATAAAAAAAATTGGAAAAGAAAACAAAAAAAACCCATTTTAGAGGTATTCGACTGGAAAATGACCTAGCTCACATCAATACACATTAAAAATTTAATAAAAATGTAAAGTTTGAAAAAAATCGTTAGAGCCGTTTTTGAAAAAATCCAAAAAAACTGAAAAATCACAAGAGTAAACACCTACTTCCGGTTATGCGATTTTCGTCAAAAGCTTGCTGTCGCATCTAGATAGTACACAAAACTTATATATGAAGTCTAAACGTCATACCTCTTTTCGTTTTGAGATATTCTGCTCACAAACAGACACACAGACAGACAGACACACAGACAGAGCAATGAACAAAAACATGTTTTTTGGGTTCAGGGGACTTTAAAACGTGAAGATCTGTTGAAAACTCAATTTTGAATTTTTAGGGTGAATCCAATACTTCTTTTATCGTAAAAGAAAGTAACAAGCTAATGCTCAAAAAAAAATATATTTCGACGCCTATGAATTCGAAACAAGCGAATGTATGACAAAAATGTATAGAACATTTTTGTAGAGAATTTACTCTTCTTTAATTTTGACAACTACGTATTTTGCTCAAAAGTTGATACTAATCGAGATATTCACTAATATTAGGAAAAATATAAAAATTTAGACCTTGTTTTAAGCATAGCGGTTAAATCCGGGCCTGTCAAGGGGTGCAAAAATAATATATATTTTCTGAGTCCCAACAGAACAGATTAAAATTTATTCCAGCTTGTCCGGAATTACTTCCGCTAAGAGCCATTTTAAAAGACTTATCGGCTATCCTAGATCTGTCAACTCAAAATAGATTTACCTAACCTATTTGAATAATATAAATAACAACTAATAAACTTATACTGACAAATATCTTTTCAACTCCTTGCTTTTGACACATAAGTTGTCAATTATGGTCTCAGCGCAAAAATTACTCGTTATTTCCCTCACGCAACACATCAAAAAAGGGCTTCCAAATTTTCTTGTACAATGCAGCTGCGCAAACGAGTTTTTAATAATTTTAGTTTGGAAAATGAACGTTCACCAGATACCTGCGTAAGTGGGATTGTGAGAAGAAACTTGTATGCATTGAAAAGTTGTTTAAAGTCAGTAGAATATAAATTATAATTATATAAAGTCAGAAATACACATCATACACAGGTATTGCACTTCACATTGCGAGAACAGCCTCTACTATGATACATGTCAATGTTAAGACTTTCTTCACTTTCTTGCTCTTGTTCATCTCGATCATAGTCTTTAGCTTTAGCTGTCTCATAAACGTCTTCAAAATCTCTTTTCGATAACTGAGGCCACAGTTTGGCAAACGTCATTAACTCTTCTTTCAATTTTTCTTTTTGAAGAGTTGGAATAACTTCACAAATTTTTTTCAAAGAGTCTATCGGCATATTTCGACTAATTTCAGAAAATCTACAAGGGTCGAAGCATTCTAAATCACCATAAAATGATCCGTGATCTGCAAATCTGCTTTCCATGCTGGCTATAATTTGGTCCATCACGACATTAAATGTGGTCAAACGAAAGTGATCTTCTTCATCTGCACCGATTCGTTCATGGCTAGCTATCTGACCTGGCATTGACTTCACTGTCTTTTTTCTCTTTTTTGGTAAGATGGTGTCCAAAAAAATATCCGAATTAAAATTTTCCACTTGACGATCAATAACCACAACAAATCGTTTTAAGGATTGTAACACTCGTTCAATATTACGCTGTAATGCTTTAAGGTCACTTACTGCGATAGAAATTTGTCGCCATGCTTGTACAAGGTCTAAATTTTTAGTTTGTAAGTAGTCAGACGCAGGAGTCGTTATCTTGAAAATCTGTAAATAAATCATGGCAACTAACACTGTTTCATAAGAACAAAACTTTCGTAGTAGTCCAACTGCTTGACTTTTTGATTTAGAGTTGAAAATAGCATTATCTTTCAAAATTTCATCAAGCTCTACAACTAAATTCGAAAACACCACATTTTTCAGGCGTGCATCATTTTCTGGTTCCGTTTCATTTGTCCATATGTCCTCAAATCCAAATATTTTTGAAATGGCATTGCTTCTACTTCTCCATCTCGTATCCCCTACGGCGTTAAGTTTCAATTTGCTCGCAGGTCCATCCACATTCCCATAAACTGAAAGCCGTTTATAAGATTCTTTGAAAAAAACCTGCGCCTCATTCAGTAATTCAAAAAAGGATGCGGATAGGGTGCCGCATTGGGCAGTGTCAGTAATTACTAGGTTGAGAACGTGAGCATAGCACCTTTGTATTGACCGCTCATATTAGAAGCACCGTCAAATGCATCAGCTACGCAGTGTTCAAGGGAAATTCCATTATTTGCTAAAACATCTTTCAGTGTTTCAAACAAAAACTCTATAACACGTTCTTCAACTTGACTGCCTAAAACGTATCTTACAAATATCGCGCACTGGTAATGAGATGAAATGTCCATAGTCGTGTCCATGGTTACAGAATATATTTTTGCCTCAAGAATTTCTTGAGAAATAATCCTTAAAATTTCTTTGCTAATTTCTAGAATGATACTGGTAGTAGTACGGTTACTTAAGAGAGTTATTAGGCTTCCTCTTCCTCTTTTGCCACCAGGTTTAGCAGCCATAACCACTTTCGAGTGCTTACTTTATTCCATTACCGTCGATACATGTTTATTCATGATAACGTCAAATTTCGACAACAATAAAATTATTTCTAAGAGATTTCCATGATTTTTTCAATTATCAGTTAAATCATATGCAGCTTCACCCCTAAAACTTTGAAAGGCAAGCATCTGTTTCCCTATAAGTTTTATAACTTTGATAATTCTGGTCATAGCAGACCGTCTGTCTATGACTTCTTAGCGACGCTTATTATACAAATCTCGGTTTATCAATTGTTTGATAGAATAACCCGATTTTTCTCTCATAAAGCCTTTTACAGAATCACAATGATTCTGCGAATGTTCGTGTAGAGCAATTCTCTGGTAAATATGTCTCCATTCTTTAAATCCATGTATAAATGGAGATTTAAAATTACTGCCATATACAATACACATCGCGCAATAAAGAGATTGATCATCGTCGTTGAAACTAAGCCATTTTCGACTAGATTCGTCGTTTCTAAAATACGCTTTATTGTAACCGAAAAGCAGTTCTTTTCCGGAATTCAGCGTTTTTGGTTGTAAGGGATGTTGCTTAAAAAATTGGAAATTTCACTGCAATTTGGTTTAGAAAAACTTGGCTTATCAATTATTATTGCAGGTGCAGGGTCAAATAAGTCGTCATCACTTGATGTACTTACTAAAGATGAGCTCAATAAAAAGTTTTGTGTGCGTGTTTGTTCTGTATTTTGCCCTAGGTACATTATTACAAATTAGTATGCGAGAAAGGCATATAGCTCGTAAATGAAACTTACCTAAATTTGTGGACACAGCCTGAGTACTATCTCTTCGTTTCTAGTTTGAATTTGACTATGACTAGGTAACGACGGGGAGGTTGATGAAGACTGCTCTCGTTGTTGTTCTTGTTCATCGGAATCTTCAGTTTCAGCTTGTAATGTTGTTGGCTGCTTGACAAAAAACCGAGTCAACTTTGGCAGCTCTGATGCAGCTCGTTCCATGTCCAATTGTCTTTTTTGTTGCCGTTTCTCGTGACCCGAAGGCCCTGGTTGGTCTGCTTTTGCGTTACGTTTCATGTATACGTTTATATTATTATTATTATTATTATATATATATGACAGGCAGCATTGCTGTTTATGTCAAAATAAAATTCGTGAGCAGATAATAATAGATTATAACAAAATATAAACTACAAATTAACATAAATTATACATATATAGAATAGAAAACAAAAATAAATTATGATTAACAAAATTAAAGTTGAATTACGTATAAACAAAATATAAACTATCAAATTAAAATTATGAAATAGGTAGATTGTATAGAATAGAAAACCAAAATAAAAGTAAAAACCGTAAAAGCAAAATAGAATATAACTGAAATTAAATAAATTATCATAAATTATAGATGTATAAGATAGAAAACAAAAATAAATTATAATTAACGAAACTAAGGTTGAATTATGTATAAACAACAAAATATAAACTATCAAGATAAAATTAATAAATACATGTATAGAATAGAAAACTAAAATAAAAAGTAAAACGGTACCTAAAAGGTATAATAAGCAGTAAGTGAAAGTAAATAAATAAATAAATAAATCATAGTAACCAAAATTCTGAAAACTAAAGACAGAATATAACCAAAATTAAATAACTAAATCTCAAATCAACTGAATTATTTTTCTGTTAGTTATTGATTTATTCTCCCTTAAATTAAGTTAGATTAAAGATCCTCTAAAGACACTTCCTCTAAGTGGAGGTCTAGTCTGTTTTTAAACTGGTTAACAGTCTCAGCACTAACAACACAGTCTGGTAGGCTATTCCTCATGTCGACAACACGATTGCTTATAAAGTTTTTTCGAGGGTTACTTCGGAAGCGGTCTTTGGAAAGTTTAAAGCTGTGGCCGCGTAACTGAGTGTTCGTATTAGGTGCAAATATGTACTGAAGAGATAAACATGAGTAATATCCGTTTAGAACTTTAAATGTTTCTATTAAATCACCTCTAATACGACGTGTTTTCAATGTGGGAAGTTTAAGCACTGCAAGTCTGTCACTATAACTCATGTCACGAAGACTATATGGAATTTTTGACGCTCTTCTTTGCACTCGCTCAAGAATATCAATGTCCTTCAAGAAGTAAGGGGACCATATTTGAAAGCCAAATTCTAATAGTGGGCGCACATATATTTTATAGAGTTTTATAAACAGTTCGGTGTCAGTTGATACAAATGCTTTTCTTATTAAATATAAAGTTGTGTTGGCTTTTTTAACAATTGATGTAATGTGGCGATCCCATTTTAAGTTACCAGCAATAGTAGTTCCCAAATCTTTCTGCGCCATAGTCTGTTCTAATGTTCCACCGTTTATTGTATATAAAGTGTGGGGGTTATTCTTCCCTAAGTGCATAACTGTGCACTTGCTGCTATTCAACCACTTTTTTGACCAGTCTTCTATTTTGTGCAGGTTATCTTGCAAACATGGAGTCAGAGTTGGGTTGCCAAAGATTTTGGTGTCATCGGCAAAGAAGCTTGACTAAACACAGATTTCATTTTTCAAGTCGTTGATATAGATGAGGAATAGAACTGGCCCTAGCACAGAACCCTGAGGAACGCCACTGAGCACACTTCTTGAGGATGAAGTAGTTGAACCCACAACCACTCGGAAAATTCTGTCATTAAGAAATGATTCAATCCATTTCAGTAGTTGACCTCTTACACCTATGTGTTCTAATTTATAGAGAAGTCTTCTTATGGGAACTCTATCAAACGCCTTTTTATAGTCCAGGTATATTATATCCAATGGCACACCTTCGTCCCACATTCTGGTCCATTTTGTTGAGACATGTTAGGAAGTTTGAAACTACCGATCTACCAGGCACAAAACCATGCTGTTCGTCGATGATTAGGCCGTTTCCTACAAGAAAATTTATAATGGCATTTGTGATAATGCGTTCCATTATTTTACATATAGTTGATGTTAGACTAATAGGTCTATAGTTGTTTACTGCAACTTTACTTCCTTTCTTGTAGACTGGTGTAATACGAGCTTCTCTCCAAATATGTGGCACAAATCCATTGTTAAATGAGTTGTCCATCAGTGATGACAGCAGTGGTCCAACTACCCCAGAACATTCCTTCAGAAATATTGCAGGAATCATGTTGGGCCCTGGTGCTGCGTCATCTCTTAAATTCGAAATTACCTCTGCTACAGTGTCTTGGGAAAATTCAACCGTCTCTAAAGAATTACCAATTCGATTAATGTTGAGTATGGGTATAGCCCCATCTACCTCTCTGATATACATTTCGCTAAAGTGACTGGCAAACTTTTCTGCAATAAGTGTTGGTTCAATCACTTCTCCTGCTGTAGTTTGTAAAACAGGTGGTATTGTGACTCTAGATTTGATTTGCTTTTGAATGTAGTTATAAAATGGTTTGCTGCCACTGGCTACAATAAACTTTTCATATTCACTTCTTGCATGACGTATAAGTTTTGTCACGTGATTGTTTTTATTTTTATAAGCTGAATAGTTTGTAAGGTTGCAATTGTAACGATAGTAGTCCCATAGCCTCCTTTTTTCATGATTTTTTTTTATCAAATCCAAATTGATCCAAGGCTTTAACGATCTTTTCTTACCACATGCTTTTTTATTCGGTATACACTTGTTAATCGAAGTTGTCAGAATGTTATGTAGTTTTTCCCATTTTTCTTCTGTATTATTAGTTCTGTAGAATTCAGAGTAGTCTGCCTGAGAAAGAAAAGTGTTTACAATATTGTAATCAGCTTTGCGAAAATTTGGTTTCATAGGTTTTTCATCAAACTGTAAGGGGTTATTCATTATTTGGATTTTAGCTAGGAGTTGCACATGATCACTTTTACCCACAGGTGGAAGGTAGCAAACATCACTAATTAATGTGTCGTCATTGGTTAGCAGTAGATCTAATAATGAGGTTGTCTGGGGGTGTCTGAAATGTGTTGGTTCTAGAATTAGTTGCTGTAAATTGGTTTCTAACAGTACTCTTGAGAATTCCGATTCACTATTTGTTGCATTGGGTATAGTGGTGATTGGCCAAACAATGTCAGGAAAATTAAAGTCGCCCGTTATTAAACAGGTGTCTATTGTTGATGCCAATTCGATTCTTTGATACAGAATGACGTCAGTTTCAAGGCTGGAGTTGGGTGGACGATAAATAGTTCCAATTAGTAGTCTAAGATTTCCAATGTGAATAAAAATCCAGAGATTATAGTGGTTTATTATTGAAAACAGTCTCAACAACACCAACCCCGTCCTATACTGGCTGTACTGTGACGTGTCACAATTTTCCACGTCTCAACAAATTATTATTTGTCGTCTGCACTCTACACTACTTCATGCCATCTGTGAGTGAAACATCACTCGCCCTTCGTCAGCAAGTCCGCGAAATAGATGGCGGCTGACTGCCGCCGCCGAGGGCTGAAGGTGGCATCTAAGACACCGCCGCCGCAGCATATCGGTTGTATGTTGTGTCAGATAACACGCTCACCATTCACGTCTACTCTGTTAGGTCAGCGGTCCGATAGTTTTAATTTTTAAAATATGTATGATATTTTGCATTTTTAAAGATTTTTTGGATTTTTAATTTTATCAATTCATATTTTTTTAAAGAGCAGCTTATTATAAGAAAGGTTCCAGGCAAGAGGGCCCGATGACTCAGGGCCTACCAGGAAATGCCCGGTAGCCCGACAGGCCAGCACGCGCCTGTTGACACTGGATTGTATTTGGAACCTTTGGCACTGGCGTTATTACTGAAGGCTTCCATTTTTCAGGAACGATTCCTTGCGCAAGCGACATATTTATGACATCCAGAAAACGGTTTCCTATGACGAGAAAAGCATCCTTTAAAATTTTTGTTGAAATTCCATCTTCACCTCCACTTTTATTAGGCAGTCCTTGTACAATTTTTTTTAGTTTCTGCAGGGTGATTGGTTCAAAAATATCAAATTTATTATAGTATTCAATATCTTGTAACACATGCGAATATCCATTATATTTGGTTATCTTTAGAACGATATCATTAATATTATCGTAAAAGAAGGACTTAAATTTGTTTGCTATTGTACATATATGGATCCGTAAATACAACGTCTTCAAATTTTACAGTATCACTGCATTCGTTAGTGTTATTTGGTAAGATAGTTTTTAAACTTTTCCAAATCTCCTTTGAATTATTTTTATTACTATCAACTGTTGTAACAAAGTATTTTTCTTTTTCATAATCGATCATGGCATTTACCCTATTTCTAAGAACTTTATATTCATTCCAATGTTCTTCATTTTTAGTTAGAACTGCTTGTTTATATTTTCTATCCCTTTATTGCATTGTTGTTAAAATGCTATCATTTATCCACTTATTATTTCCATATTTTGATTTCATCATTAATTCTTTTATTGGGCACATCTTATTTATTATATTTTGCACTGGCGTTATTAACAAGTCTGCTGCGTACTCAATGTAGTTTCCTTGATAAGTCCAATCTGTTTCAAATAGTTGATTGTGAAGAATATCTGCATCGTAATTTTTAAAAGATCTCTTTTTAATTAACAAATACTGCTCCACAAATGAACTGGACCATTTGCATATATTGGTGCAATTTTTAAAAATATTTTCCGAAAGGGCAGTCATGGCATTTTTGGTAATCTTTCAACATTGTGTCACTATAAAAAGCGTTTCTTTGCATAATTTGTTTTAAATAAAACTAAATCCATTAATAAAATATTATCATTTGAAAATTCTGAATTTTGCCCAAATGTTGATAGCACATTGCATACAAAGTATGCCAAATCGTTGCCAAACATTTTTAAACGTTCCGAATAGGCTCAAAGAACTATTAATTTCCTTTTTTTGTGATTCCTCTTATTTTTATGAAATATAGTTTTTTTATAATTTTATTATTTTTTAATTTTATGAATATGAATTTAGATTTCAGGATAGTGCAATTAAATATGCTTAATATGAGTATAATATAAAACAAAAGCTTTTATATATATATTATTTTTTATGACTTAATGTAACAAATACAATTTTTATGGGTGGTCCAGTTCATTTGTGGAGCAGTGTACCAGGTGCTGACTTGCGCGACGCACCAAAGGAATTTGCATAGTAAATTCTTTATGTTCAATTATTTGCTCCCCTAATTATTGTAGAGCAAAAGTGTAAATACATTTTTTGTGGAAAAAAAAATACTATATCCATTAATACTGTTGCTAATAATTTTTCATTTTCCGGTACCGAAGAAATGCAAAAAATCAAACTAGCGTTTTTACAAAAACCAGCGATGCCATGGAATTATTGAAACAAGCCAATGCCAACGCAAGTCCGTGCGAGGCGACAATACGTGTTGTTTGTTTGTTTGTCATTGATGTTTGACGTTTATAATAATTCATTATTATGTTCTGCTTAATGTCTCTAAGGTACATGAACCTTGTCCATAACAAAATAGCTATTTATGCAACAAGTGCTAAGAGTCGACGTTTATGCACGAGACATGAAAATTATGAAACAAAGCCGAAGGCTGAGTTTCATAACATGTTGAGTGTATAAACACGTTTAGCACGAGTTGCATACAATATTTTTTCTACGGCCTTAAATTTACTATTATTAATCCATAAATATCGATTTAACAAAGGTTTGCATCTGTGACAGTTAGAATTTATGTCATAATAAAGAGAGGCCCTTGGCGCGCAGGCGAATGTTTGGGAAACCAATACTGTCAAAGTCAGTTACCAAAGATAATTATTAATACTACACATTTGACTGTATTCATTACATAACGCTTTAATTATTTCAAAAACACTTTACCTCTAACGCAAGAAGAAACTAGAATAACTTTACAACTTCACTTCCAGTTCAAAATTGTAGTTTTATAACCTCACTTCACTTTTAGCACATGGGCTAAAAGTAAACAGCTGATTTCTTTAAACACGCTAAATTATAAAACGTCACTTTTAGTGAAACAAGCTAGCGCTAAAAAGCCTACATTTAGTAGTGGTCGTAGATAAATGGTTTTATGGTGGACGTTCGTTAAGTAAGCTCCTTGTTTATTATAAAATATCCGTATCGGCAAATTCCAAACAGTACAACCATTAATAGACTGATACATTAAGTTTAAAACTACAGGCACGTTATTAAATAATTGTAGGTGCAATAATGAGGTTCAGAACTTACAACAAAACGAGAAAAATGACAGGCAGTGACTGGATGATCGCCCCGCACACAGTTGCGTTGGCATTGGCTTGTTTCAATAATTCCATTGCATCGCTGATTTTTGTAAAAATGCTAGTTTGATTTTTTGCATTCCTTCGGTTCCGGAAAATGAAAAAGTGTTAGCGACAGTATGAATGGATGCAGTATTTTTTTCTTTACAAAAAATGTATTTACACTTTAGCTCTGAAATAATTAGGGGAGCAAATAATTGAACATAAAGGATTTACTATGCAAATTCCTATGGTGCGTCGCGCAAGTCAGCACCCGGTATATTGGTTATTAAATTTTACTGGTTTTATTATCATGATTAGGAAACAATGTTCACTTATTCTAGGTGTAAAATGTACATCATTTTTATTATTTGTGTTTGTGATTATATAATCAATCAGCGTTGAACTATTAGTAGTAATTCTTGTATCCTTGGTAACAATCTGTTTAAGTCCATGCTTATATACAGTGTGTCCAAGATAAGGAGGGCCAGTATGGGGATCTCGGTAATGGTAAGAGATACAAATTTGGTTAAATGGGAAGAAAGTTGCGCAATTAAAGGACTAAAAAAATGACTTCTAGAAATCCTTGATATGATTTTTCCTTTTTGAATTATCTCAAAAAAACCGAATTTTTGGATTTTCTTTTTTATTTTTTTCTGACGTTAATATTAAAGTTAGAGCGAAACTGATTAAACTTCTTTATAGCAACTTTTAGTGGACTTAATGATTACGTTATCAATTTTTTTATCCGACGTTTCGTCTTCGAGAAACCATCATCAACTTCATTTTTTTAAATACGGTCCTGGTTTTTTGATGCCAAATTTGCAAAGCCCTTGTTACTCTGAATTCAACAATGTGCCACATATTATGGTTTAATTACGTTTTGAGCTTTTTTCTGATCATCATCAGAATTTTTTTTAGATACGGACCTGCATTTCTCATAATTTTGTAAAAATAAGCTCATACAGTAAGTTAGACCTTTTTACATGCCGTTAAAATATTAAAATGCACATCATAATGTCATAATTCTGATACATTAATTTAATAACCAACCAATAACTATTAACAATAAACAACAAATAAATGAACAAAAGATAGACAGAAAGAATAACAAAACGAACACCGAAACCATTTAATAGGTATTAAATTTACAGAAGGTATTCAAAAAGGTTGCCATCATTTTCTATGCATAAATAACATTTAACTGTAGAATCTAAAACATTATTCAGCAATACTTGCGTTATACTTTGAAAGGCTTCAAGAACCAATCTTCTAAGTTCTTCTTCTAATTCAAAACGTTAAATACCTATTACATTGTTTCGATGCTCGTTTTCTCATTATTTCTGCCTATCTTTTGTTCATTTATTTGTTGTTTATTGTTAATAGTTATTGGTTGCTTATTAAATTAATGTATCAGAATTATGACATTATGATGTGCATTTTAATATTTTAACGGCATGTAAAAAGGCCTAACTTACTGTATGAACTTATTTTTACAAAATTATGAGAAATGCAGGTCCGTATCTAAAAAAATTTCTGATGATGATCAGAAAAAAGCTCGAAACGTAATTAAACCATAATATGTGGCACATTGTTGAATTCAGAGTAACAAGGGCTTTGCAAATTTGGCATCAAAAAACCAGGACCGTATTTAAAAAAATGAAGTTGATGATGGTTTCTCGAAGACGAAACGTCGGATAAAAAAATTGATAACGTAATCATTAAGTCCACTAAAAGTTGCTATAAAGAAGTTTAATCAGTTTCGCTCTAACTTTAATATTAACGCCAGAAAAAAATAAAAAAGAAAATCCAAAAATTCGGTTTTTTTGAGATAATTCAAAAACGAAAAATCATATCAAGGATTTCTAGACGTCATTTTTTTAGTCCTTTAGTTGCGCAACTTTCTTCCCATTTAACCAAATTTGTATCTCTTACCATTACCGAGATCCCCATACTGGCCCTCCTTATCTTGGACACACTGTATATAATATTTTTACATTTATTTATGTCGTAAAAATCTTGCTTGTAATCTAAATTGAAGTCACCAACTATAACAAAAGTTCCTCCAAAGTCGCCGTTCTCTTCGTCACAACATCTATGAAAAATGTTAAACTTTGTTTTCTCCTCAGAACTGCAAAGTTTGAAAATTGTTACGGCTGAGCAGCCACTTAGTAAAATTGATTTGTATCATCCACCATAGAAATTTCTTTCAGCACAAGAATTACGCCAGTACTGAATTACAAAGAAAACATTTCCATTTATATATTTGCCAAAGCTAATTTTACCGAGTTGAACACTTTTTACGAAATGGCTGACTGGTCTTTCCTGCAACACGACACGGGTGTTCATGAGGCTATCAAACAGTTTTATAAGATTCTTTTTCAAGGCATTGAAAAGCATGTTCCAAAGAAGGTTTGCTCGGTTGATAAGTACCCCAAATGGTATAGTGCCCAACTTAAAAGGTTAATATCAACAAAAAAAAATTATATAAAAAATATAAGAGATCAGGTCTGCAGACTGATTACGAAAATTATTCTCAAATTCGCAGAGAAACGAAGTATCACATAGATGTTTGTTACCTGCTGTTTATCTCAAACACTGAACACATGTTACCTTCCAACATAAAGTACTTCTGGTCGTACATCAATAGTCTCAAAAAGGACAGTGGGATTCCGAAGTTTATGGAATACAACAACAACTCACTATCATGTCCCCAGGACATAGCCGATTCTTTTGCGAATCACTTTGAATCCTGTTACTCAGATCATTCAATGGTAAACATCGCTGACAGCAGTCTCAGTTTTAGTTCAGCTTTTATTTTGTCCTCTTATTGGTTTACTAACGATGAAGTTAAAGAAAAAATTGCATTGCAGGATGTTTCAAAAAAGGCAGGCCCAGATGGTATACCACCCTTGCTGCTGAAGAATTGTTGCACCTCATTATCAGGCCCTCTATACCAGTTGTTTCAGTTGGGATTTGATAGTGGCTCCTTCCCTGAAATATGGAAGCGCTCTACTCTCTTCCCAATTTTTAAATCAGGGTCAAAAAGTGACGTAAAAAATTACAGAGGAATCTCTCTGCTAAGTGTTAGAATCTATTATCACTGACGAAATTTTCTCATGTTTTAAACACCTCATAGCAAAGGAACAACATGGATTCTTCAATGGTCGTTTAACTGCTACCAATCTTGCCGTCTATAAAGATTTCCTAGTTAACAATGTAGAAATGGGTCGCCAAATTGATGTTGTATATACTGACTTATCCAAGGCTTTTGACAGTGTCTGTCACACCTTACTAATCAAAAAGCTGGAAGAAATAGGAATAGTGGGTAACTATCTGCAGTGGATAACATCATATTTGGAGAACCGTGTTCAACGTGTTGTTATTGGTAGATCTGTGTCACGTGCAATTAACGTCAGTTCGGGTGTTCCGCAGGGCTCACATATTGGTCCAGTTTTATTCGTGCTATTTATAAATGATGTTCTCTCTGTATTTACTAACTGCTCCTGTCTACTCTATGCCGACGACCTTAAATTTTACTATGGTATCCAGTCTTATAGGGATTGTCTAATTGTGCAGTCTGAATTGAACAAACTAATAAGTTACTGTAATGAAAACGTTTTAAATTTAAATGCAACAAAATGTAAAGTAATGAGGTTCTACAGATGTCAAAATCCTATTACTTATGACTATCATATTGATAATACTGTTTTAAAGTGTGAGTCCACTATTTCAGATTTAGGGGTCATTTTTGATAAAAATTTAACTTTTACTTATCATGTTGATAATATTGTCATAAAAGGTTTCAGAATGCTGGGTTTTATCAAGAGAAACACTAAGCATGTAACTAATATTCAGGCCTTAAAAACGCTTTACAACTGTTTAGTGCGCAGTATTCTTGAATATAATAGTGTTATATGGGCACCCAGTTACTCCAATCATGTTAATAAGATTGAAAGGGTACAATCTAAATATGTTAAATATCTATTATTTAAGCTCAAATTTCCTGTAGAAAATGTTCCTCATCCAATAAGATTGTTATTGGTAGGGTACGTTAGTCTGGATGTTAGACGAAAACATGCACTATTGTATTTTTTGTACAAATTAGTAAATGGAATCTTTGACTGTGAGGAGTTACTAGCCCGAATGTTCTTACGTGTTTGTCCGAGGCATAATCGAAGAACATTGCTTTTTCACAAAAGATTCCACCGTACCAATTATGGGCTCAATTCTTTTTCTGACCGGGCTGCTCACAACTACAACAATAATTTCAGCGAGTTGGACATTTTTGCAGTTAGTTACAGTGTCTTGAAGAGCCGGCTGACTTCAGTTTTGAAATAAGTTTATCTTATTTATCTATATTTCTCTATTGTTATCTTGTCTTGTCTAATTTATGTAATTGTTAGTGTTATATTTTTGTTCGGTGCCATTTGGGATCTTTGATCCTGTGGTGTACTTTTATGTGTAAATAAAAAAATAAATAATTATCAATGTAATCTAAGAATAAAGAATCTTCTTTTTGTGGAGGATGATATAACGTGATGATGTGAAACTTTTCCCCTTCTATTCTAATTTCTACGTAAGTACAGTACAGTTTGTTTTAATAATTTTAACTAAAACAGAATCTTTACCGTTATCAGCTTCTCTCGACAGACATACATATTCTGTAATCTCTACCTGTCACTTATTTGTGTTTGGTAATGTAACCTCCTGGGGGCCGGACACATTGCTGAATATTCACAATGTCAAATCGATTTTAAAAGGTTCACAATACCGAACGTGCACACAACATCGAATGCTGATAAAGGACACTTTGTCGAAAGTGCCCACTTCGTCGAAAATCATTAAGCAGTATTTGCAAAGCTGCGGTCTTACCCGATCAGAGTCTAGTTTACAGCGCGGCGTGGAAAGTGTAAAATGTAAAGCTCTGATTACCAGGGGGTGGACACTTTGTCGAAACTTGGCAACAACGTCGAATTCACGAATGTACACAAAAGTCTGTTTTTGAGCTGTCATTTGACAACAGAAAGTTGACGTTTTCCAATGAATATGTAGGACGTCACTTAATATTTAGTCTTTCTAATTTTTTTGGAGGTAAATCGCCTAGGGGATTAACACCCTCAAAGTATTCTGAACTTTGTTGTATTTATTTACTTCTAATTAATTTATACTGGACTGATAAATTTATAAAAAAGCACTGAAAACTCGCCGCCCCGTGACTCGTTTTCTAAACTTGGATGCATGCGATAACATTATGTCACATGCAACTTGTGTATTAATATACTTTTTAGATTCTGTATCAATTCATTATTTTGCTCATAATTGAAAAATGTCTTGGTCTCATTGGAACAGGTTATGGATTGCTTGTCATTTGTGGTATATATGTAATTTAAATTCCTCAGACACCTTTTGGTAATTTTTTCTGAGAAAGTAATTATTTGGTTTCTTCGAAGATTGTTAGCAAATAACCACTCTCACTTTATTTTTATACATTCCGAATATTTGAAAGCAATCCTATGCAATTTTTGCCAAAAAATTATCGATTTATGCTGTAATTGCACATAACTGTTAAAATATGCAAGGAAGGCTTAAATATGCATTAATTAATTAGTGCAAAAAAAATGTCCATTGGGATTCGAACTCCGCGCTCCCAGCCGAATGAGATTAATACTTCCAGCCAAATGTCCACCGTTTACACAACTACGCCACGACCAAACTCGTATTGTACGAGTTTCTGCTGCGTTATAAAGACACCATACTATTCTGTCCCATTTGTGATATTTACCCTGTATCTGTCAGGTCTCATTTTTGTCAAGCATAAAGCCTGAGCCATGAGCAAATTATTACTTTTTTCTGTAGTATGATCAAAAATTGTTTTCATCTGGTATGGCTATGGAATACTTTCTAATTTATGAATGCAACTCTAACTCACTTAAAAATCAAATTGAAAGTTTGACATTTCAGTACAAACGTAGTTGCATTCATAAATTAGGAAGGATTCCGTAGCCTCACTAGATGAAAATAATTTTCGATCATACTTAATTTCTCAGCTAAAGCAAAAGTAAACATATTTTTTTAAGGTGCTCGCCCTGTACTATATATTTCTCCGAAATTTTCTCGATTTTATGCAAGGTAAACGTATAAACTGCATGCAAAATTTCGTCCTCCAACAAATAGTTTTAGAGTTATACTGCCAACAGACAGGCAGACGGAATTGAGAAATCCTGTTTTTTGTCATCTAGGGGCACTGAAACGTGAAGATCTGAAGAAATCTCTGAAAGTGATTGTTTCGCGATTACAATATATTTCCTTCGTCTTTTAGGGTAAATAGAAATCAAAATAGGCACACAACATTTTCAATTTAATATCTATTAATATAAATAAAAAAGAGATACTTTTGAACATGTATCTAAAATTGATGAAATAAGTTCATTAAATTAAAAACAATTATCATTTAATTACCATTAAAATGGCAAACAAGATGCTTTTTTGCATTTTCCTAATCCTGGTCGGATAGATACTTATTTTCGCTCGATACCTTACATTTAAAGAAATCAATTTAAATAAGACTTTAATAACCGTGAGAAGATATTATTAAACTTAAAATTAACTTAGATTTGAGAAAAAATAGGTTTCTCATTAGTAGTGAGATGTTCAGAATTTCATATACATTCACAGGTTTATTGACTTGCACACTTTCACTTTAGGCATTTTTAAAATAACAATTTGACTGCACTTTTAACCAACCAATAACCGCTCGTGTTGTAAACTAAAGACTGCTTTGCATATTTTTCATAAATCTGTGCCTTTTTGGTTACAGTAGGTTCGCCAAATTGTGACACCTATTTTGCAGGTTTGAATATATATTTAGTTTGTTTTTAAGCCAAAGGGAAAAATGATGTTTTTATACTATGGTATTGAAGAGTGAACATCATTTTACCATTACAATAAATGAAACAGATGAAAAAGTATATATTAACAATAAAACACATTTTTTTTTAAAATACAGGGTGCCCGTTTTTGGAGCTCCACCATGGGGATCTCGGTAACCATAAGAGATACGAAGTCGGTTAAATTGGGGCAAAGTTGCGCAATTTGGAGCTCAATAATATGCCGGTTTAAAATTTCAAAAATTCCGATTACCTCCGGAGATATCCGAAAAAAACCGGAATTTTGGAAATACGTTTTTATTTTTTCCTCGGCTTATTTGGTGACCTAATTCAAAATGAGTGACACTTCGTCGTTGCAACTTTTCCTCCTCTACAACCTGCCGATGTCATATTTGAAATCAGACGTTTCGATTTTCGACAATCATCATCAACTTTGGTTTTTCTTATGGGCACTATCTTGGATTTTCACATTTTTGAATTCAGCTTTGTTTTCTGATTACGGTGATGTATCACATGTTAAGGTTCAGTGTTGCAGTTTGGGTGAAATATCAAAAATTCTGTTTTGCAAAGACTGCCTTGGATATAACATCCATACTTTTGTTTAACAAAGGCATTGTTGACAGTTCGATTTAAGTTGGCTTAACGTCACCTACAGTTACAAAATTAGTATAAATTTATTAACAAAATGCCCTTTTCAAATGAAGAAAAACGAGATATGCTAGAAATTTATTACGCTTCGCATCGAAATGCGCAAGTTACTTCGGAAAGATATTTACAGCGGTATCCAGAAAGACAACAACCAGCTCAAAATTATTTGTTATTCCTTCATAGAAATTTAGCCGAGTTTGGTGCATTTTCTAAGCCTCGAAGACGTGTTCATAGACCAAATGCGAATGAAGTGGAAATTTTACAGGCGGTGAGTAAATTGTTAAAACTTTCTCAAAAATAATAAACGGCAATGAATTGAATTCTTCATTAGATTCAAGATAATCCTTCAACTTCAACAAGGGCTATAGCAGACGAAATTAACGTATCACATCAAGCAGTGTGGAGAGTCTTGAAAAAACATAAATATCGCCCGTTTAAAATTCATATCACCCAAGTCTTGCATCCAGGAGATACTGAACGGAGGGCAGCGTTTTGTAGGAATATCATGGCACGGTTGGAACAAAATCCCCATTTTCTTTCCAACGTGATATTCACGGACGAGTGCAAATTTACCAACTCAGGCATGTTCAATCGTCACAATGAACATGTCTGGTCCACTGAAAATCCACACGAACACCAAGGACGTCGACCACAAGCACGTTTCGGGCTAAATGTATGGGTTGGTTTATTTGGCGGTACGATCATTGGCCCATACATTTACGAAGACAATTTGACCGCAGATGGGTATTTGCACTTTTTAAGGACCTACCTTACGGATTACATCGATGACAACATTTGCCTCAACCGCTTGAATAACCTTTGGTTCCAGCAAGATGGTGCTCCGCCACATAATGCTAGGAGAGTGGCTGATTATTTGTCTGAAATATTTCCGGGTAGAGTCATTTCAAACAGTGGAGACATACGTTGGCCGGCACGTTCACCAGATCTTTCCCCATTAGACTACTATTTATGGGGAACTATGAAAGATCTCATTTATAAATCTGTACCCGCCGATATTAATGAGCTGCGAAGGAAGATCATCACAACTTTAAGGACCAAAATAAGAAGAAGGGACGTTTTAAGATCAATGCAGAATTTAAGAAGACGCATAGAGCTGTGCTTGGAAGTGGAGGGTGAACCCTTCGAGCACCTCTTATAATTTTCTTTATTTACTTGTTTCTCAAAATTTAGTTTTATCCTATGTTGTAAATTTAAAACATAATTTTCTCCTTTTTTATATCCTACTGTCAAATAAATAAACTTCTAGCATATCTCGTTTTTCTTCAGTTGAAAAGAGCATTTTGTTAATAAATTTATACTAATTTTGTAACTGTAGGTGACGTTAAGCCAACTTAAATCGAACTGTCAACAATGCCTTTGTTAAACAAAAGTATGGATGTTATATCCAAGGCAGTCTTTGCAAAACATAATTTTTGATATTTCACCCAAACTGCAACACTGAACCTTAACATGTGATACATCACCGTAATCAGAAAACAAAGCTGAATTCAAAAATGTGAAAATCCAAGATAGTGCCCATAAGAAAAACCAAAGTTGATGATGATTGTCGAAAATCGAAACGTCTGATTTCAAATATGACATCGGCAGGTTGTAGAGGAGGAAAAGTTGCAATGACGAAGTGTCACTCATTTTGAATTAGGTCACCAAATAAGCCGAGGAAAAAATAAAAACGTATTTCCAAAATTCCGGTTTTTTTCGGATATCTCCGGAGGTAATCGGAATTTTTGAAATTTTAAACCGGCATATTATTGAGCTCCAAATTGCGCAACTTTGCCCCAATTTAACCGACCTCGTATCTCTTATGGTTACCGAGATCCCCATGGTGGAGCTCCAAAAACGGGCACCCTGTATATGCAGGTGTCACAGTTGCCCTACAAATTTTTTAATTGTGACACTATCTGGTTATAATTGTGAATATGTTAGTATTTCTTGTATGATTTAGCCATTTTTATAGTGATACCCTTTTAAAGGATAAATGTGACATTTAAAAAAAAGTTCATATCCATGACACTTTTTTAAATTTTTATTTCAGAAAATAAATTATATGTAATACATTAAGTAAGTAGTGGTTTTTTGCATGAAAGTTTCCAACTGCAACAAAAGTTGATAAACCAATCTTTCCCTGGTGAGTTGTGTTTAAAACGATTTGGAATGTTATTTTCTGTTAGATATGCATGAACCAAAGCAAGGATTTCTTTTCGTGAAAGGCCAAACCCCCATTTATTCATTGTTTCGATGTTTCTTGCCAATTTCGCTTCAACTTCAAGAGGCAGCTCTATAGGCCTACCTACTACAGAATGACTAGTTTTCTTTCTATTTTTCCACCCTTTAATGTGCAAAATGAATGTTGTCCTTGGGATGTTCAATGCAGCAGCTGCCCTTTTTATAGTCCAACCTCTCTCGGTTAGTTGTGTGGCTCTCTGGAGATCATCATAACTATACTGTTTTTTCTTTTGAGGGATATCTTTTCGAGGCATATTCTGTAAAAGATGTCTCTTAAAAACTAAAACGGTTATTTGTGACACTGCACGTTTATTAGTAAAAAAGGAGTGTCACATTTTTAATATAAATATGTCACAAATAGTTTTACTCAAAGAAAAATGTCGGGCAAATGTGACACCCCTGATAGTTTTAATCTCGAATATTATAGGTTAGGATTAAGAATGCCAAAGCAAGCCACACTCCAACACAGTAATATACTAGTATTCACATTATACACATTTTGTATACTTGCAGAGTTATACAATTTTACACAGACGCTGTACAAATTTACGAAAATGACCAAAATAAATCTTGAAAAGTAACTTACCGTGAATAACCGCTGGAGCTCTGTTAACAACTGCCACTTGGCGCGGATATACGATGGAACAACCGTGGCACATAATAGCGGTTTTCTACGCGGGACTATTGAAATAATCGACAAGTGTCACATTTACCTGGGTGTCACAATTTGGCGAACCTACTGTAACTGATTAATTGGAAAGCTTCATTTTGTTGCTAGTATTTGTTGATAAGTGAAACGTAACTAAGACTAAGATGACCAATTTTTCCCAGCCCTTGACCATGACCGCTGATTTTTAATACTTTTAAATTTATTTCTATTCCTGTATATTGACCACTTACATTCAGAACATGTGGTGAAGGTCAAGTGCGATACTTGATATAATGTACCTGTAGTGATTGCATCAACAGTATTTTGACTATCCATTCTAAAACTGCATCTCTTGTTGAATTTGTTTAGTTTTAGCAGGCTCCAAAACTTGAAATAAAAAATCTTGTAAGTTAGCTATGTTCCTAGTTGACCGATTTTCGCGATCCCGCAGGTGGTCAACATAGACAGGTTCCACTGTATTTTGTAATGCAGCATTTCTGCCCTTTTAAGTACTGAGTAAAATCAGGTAAAAGATGTACAAAGCAATATTTCAGCATTACTAAGAAAAGGTTAAATTAATATTTCTTGAAAAACACGAACAAGCTTGAAGATTTTAAAATGTTTATAACGATATAATTTAAAAAATAGCAAAAAGTACTATATATGCACAGAAATATGCACATATTGTAAAATATGCACTTATCACAAAATATACAATTATATGCACAATATAAATTATATATACGGGTTTCCAATAACGGCGTCAGAACTTTAAAAACTGATTGTAGTCATCTTGGATTGGTTGAGCCTTCAATTTTTGGATAGTTGTGTTTAGTCAACTTTGACAAATCATTGTGGAACGCTATACGACTTCAACAACATATACTTTTTGACGAATTCATTTAACCAAAATAGGCCTCATCGCTAAATATGACTTTTTTTGCCAAATTCGGAATCGATTTCTAACTGTTCCAGAGTTCAATCAGCAAACTGTCAACTCTGCAAATGGTCATTTAGCTTCAGTTATTGGACGAATTAAATCTTGTAAGGATAAGACCTAAGTCTTTACTCAAAATTCGGCAAGTTGTGGTCTGACAAACCATAAACTTCACGTAGAGCGCCGAACGTTGCTCGAACAGAAAGAGAAATTTTGATAATAAATACGAACTGTTTCTATACAGTGTTAAAAGATTTAACGTTCCCTGATGATTTGTCAAAGTTGACTGAACCCAACTATCAGAAAATGGAAAGCTCAACCAATCTAAGATGACTACAATTGGTTTTTAAAGTTCTGACACCGCTATTGGAAAACCCTATATTATATAGTATCATCTGAAATGCAAATAAAATTTTTAAATTAATACAAAGTTGACTAGCTAAAAAATATGCAAATGCATATAAATCCGGCCTTTAGTTATTTGTTAGTTTATTTCATTTTGGAACGATAATGTTGTATATTCGCCCTTGATAGCAGGCGTAAAATGGCTTTTATTGCCGTAAGGCCTATAAAGTTGCTAAGTAGTATGTATAACAAGCACCAACAATGCAGTATAGCAACACCAATAATCTGCATAGAAACCAGAGCACACCAAAAATTCACAGTGCTAACACAATGATGACGCAGTAGTCTGTAGCTAAAATATTGAATTCTTGAATTTTGTTCATTTTTGAGAACCAAAATAAAATTAAACTCGGGAAATTTAAAACTTCGTTTTGCATCACGCATTAAGCATTCCCTCGTGCTGTAATCTGTGTATTATGCCCTTAATACATAGATAACTATTGGGATACTTGTTTCGTAATATTTTATTACTCACTCTCTCTTTTTTCTCCTTCTTTATGACTGTACACTAAAGCTTCAGCTTGTTTAAATTTGCCCAACTAAGCTTTCCCATATTTTTATCATCTTTCGATCTATTTTCCTTATTGTCTATGGACAATGACTATAGATTTGTATATTCGAATCTTGAAGGTTCTTGATGCTAGCTTGCTTTTTACTTACTTCTATATACATGGATTGCAGCTACCAATCTGTGCTTGAATTTCCTCCCCTACTTTTGGCTTCCTTGTAAATACAGTTCCAAAATACTTAAATCTGTCCTCCCGTTCAAGTTTACAAATTTTACTTTCGTCTTTCGTCATTGTTATGTATTTGTTCCTGAAAAGCTCCCATCTGTCTATCTCACAAATTTGGTTTTTAATTTGTTTATATTACAAAAATGTAAAAAGGACAGGTGATGAGTGTATATAAAACAATATAGTTGAGAGTAACTCTGTTACAAGTATCAATATATCAATAATAAGTAGTTACCATATCACTTGGAATTAGAACGACCTAGTGAAATATCTGATTTTGTGCAGGTCTTTCCACCTGAGGCTACTCAAGGCGAGGTGTTCGAGGAACTCTCACAGTTGGTGCAGAGTGCTCTAGATGGCTACCATGTCTGTGTATTTGCATACGGGCAGACTGGCTCTGGGAAAACGTACACAATGCAGGGCGAGAAGGTCGAGGACAAGGCCGGCATAATTCCCCGGGCAATCAAATTTATATTTGAGCGTATAGCAAATCAACAGAAAGTTGGGTGGAGCTACAAAGTGGAAGCAAGTTTCCTTGAGATCTACAATGATACAGTCCACGACTTATTAGATCGAAAGTCAGGCAAGAACCTGGAGATTCATTTTAATGAAGGTATGTGTTTGCCTTGCATATTAGTAGAGACAGACTATGTTGGATGTAATGGAAGAAAACCTTCCTTGTTTTTTAAAAACATTTTTAACAATACCTGCAAGTATCTTGTGAGTCACGTTCAGGAAAGAAATCCTCCTACAGCTATCACAAATAGTTTTGTCACCTTTTATCAAAACTTCTTTTATTAATCTATGTAGTTTGCTGCTACTCTGTTATTTTATAAAGCTTGTAAATTGCTTTGATACTTTTTCTCTACTAGTTAGCTTATCTTCTGTTTTTTTCTACTGTGTTACGTTCTTGTATTATTTCCATTTTATCTTCCATATTTTCATTTAGAGTTTCCGAAAAATGTTCTGTCCCAACTATGTTATATGTTATATCCTAACAGTAACTAGCTTTTTGTGTCCTTTTTTTTCTGCATAACTGTTTCATGCTTTCTTTTTCTCTATATATTCTTCTTATTCATAAATATATGTAAGTATTATTGTTATTAAAGGTAAAGGCACTACCGTGACAAACTTGCTCATCAAGTCTGTCCACTCAGCCGCTGAGCTACATCAGCTGATGGAGGAAGCAAACCGCAACAGGGCCGTTGCCAGCACCAACTGCAACGAGCGCAGCTCCCGGTCCCATACTGTCACCAAAATGGTTCTAACTGGGGAGAACCATGAGATGAAGGTTGTGTATATGGGCTCACTAAACTTGGTCGACCTTGCCGGCTCCGAAAGTGCAAAGACAAGCACTACAGAGCACATGGTTGAAACCAAGCACATCAACAAAAGCTTGTCCACTCTAGGAGCCGTCATGACCGCCCTCCGTAAGAAAGATAGCCACATACCATACCGCGACTCCCAGCTAACATATCTACTACAGAGGATGTGGTAAATATAGATGCAAACACACCATTTACTTAAGAACATACGTATGTTCCAACATGTACAACATACGATTTTCATTTTGTCTCTTTTCGTATTATTGTAAATGTTTGTACAAACATCGTCTCTTTCCCTCTAAGTGGTACCTGGGCGTTACCAGGGCAGTGCATGCGCATCACAGTATTAAACGTACTTCTGAACTCGCGTAACTCGTGTGTTTACAATCACCATATTTACAGTTGTCAGTTGTCATATTTGCGTTTATTTACACTGAAATTGGGCGTCGCAGAAGCTTTCTCTTTGACAAATTCGATACCAAGGGCAATTTGCACCTCAAACAATTTTTAATATCGAGCGGGCCAACGGCCGAAGTCCGAGAAAGATGCGAGCGCAATCATGAAACATGAAACCAGCAAGCACGCGGGGCCGGCTGCAGAGCGATAAGACCGGATAAGAGTAACAGCCGTTCGGGCGACAAAGGGATATTTAAATGTTTATTTATAAAGTTCAATTTTACTGGGGTTCGATCGTCGTTCGGTTTTGAGTTTTTAAATTTAACGACTAGCAAGATGATATTCTTCTCGCGAGGTGGATCGTGGTTCTGAAAGACGGTTTAAAATTACCGCTCTGCTTTAGCAACCAATCAAACATTAGGTACCTCTTAGAAAAAGAGAGACTGTGGACCACCACGAATTTTAGGTGCATTTGAAAGAGACAGCTTGTTAAAAGTGTGTTTGTGCTTATATGATACATGTAGTAACACAGTTGCAGTGGCATGTTTGCATCTATATTTACCACATCTCTGACTACAGAGCTGTCTGGGTGGCAACTGTAAAACCCTTATGTTTGTTAACATCGCGCCCTTAGAAGAGTGTTACAGCGAAAGTGTAAATGCGTTGCGGTTTGCAGAACAATCGAAAGAGGTGAAGATGGGTGCTTCACGTAATAAAAAAAACCTACCACCCAAGAAGATAAATTTTTGCACGTCGTAAGTAGACACTGTTTTTTGTTGTTGTTTATTATTATTATTACACATAAAAAATTTCTATATGAACATTATGGCCACGGCAACAAAGCTTGCGCGTGACCTTTAAAAAAAACCTAACTATATATCACTGTAATGATAGCAACCAAAAACTTTAACAAATTATAAATAAAATATATAATGTTCATATCTCACACTGTAAAATCAATTTACCAAATTTATCAAACAGGAGTAGTAACCCAATCCCATTTCTTTTATCCATTTTTTAATTTTATTTTTAAAAGAATTTAATGAGTAAGAAGATTGAATTTCAACCGGAACAAGCTTAAACAATTTGACACAAAAGTAATATGCATGTTTTTGGGAATGTGCTGTGCTTACTCTTACCTCTTGTATATCGTGCTCATGAGACGAGACGCTAAAGTGCTGTTTATTTTTATAAACAAATATAGCAATTGATTGTAAGAACAATTGACGAATAGAAAAAATGTTTGCTTCCGAATAAAGAATATCAGTTGGATAACTAAAGTCCTTATTAAATATGACTTTTATAATACGCCTTTGTAAAATTGTTAGTGAGTATAAATAACAGTTTGCAATTCCACCCCAGCCAATAATTTCATATTGAATTACAGAATGAACTAGAGCAAAATAAACGCTTGTAATGGTATTAAGATGCAAAATATTTTTGAGCAATTTAAATTTGTAGGTTATCTTTGTAATTTTTTTGACTAATTCTTCTACATGCGCTTTCCATTTAAGTATCGAATCAATAATTATACCTAAATATTTCACCTGAAGAACTGCTTTTATAGTTTGTGTCATTTGCAATTAAGTTTTTTGCACTTTAAACAGTTTAATTAATGAAGGACGATTTCTGTAATTGGCTGTGTTTGCGAATTTGTTAAGGAGAAGTTAATAAAATTAGTTTTTGATAAATTTTAAGATAGTAAATTGCAATCCAGTTAATTTTTTATTAAAGCCATGCCGTATTCAACCTTCTGCAGTAGCTCATCGCAGTTCTCCAATGCAACAACAATCACAGTATAAATCATTGGTATATACAAGAAAAAGAATGGGCCCTAATACAGTTCCATACGGTACACCCATCTCAACTTGTAATTCATTGCCAATGCCACCATTGCATTTGGCAATCTGCTTTCTGCTTGCCAAGTATGACTTTATAAAATCATTAGCGGGATCTCTAATTCCAATACTTTCTAATTTCCGTAAGAGAACTCAATGAGATACAGTATCAAATGCCTTCGCAAGATCAAGAAAGATGGCCAAGGTCTTTTTATTTCCTTTTACGATAAAGGAAGTATTGGATTCACCTCAAAAATTCGAAATTGAGTTTTCAACAGATCTTCACGTTTTAGAGTCCCCTGAACCCAAAAATAGTATATTATGTTATTAGGAGCAAAAGTTAATCTTTATGTGGCGAGGCTGGACTTGATCTCGTCAGCGGCAGATAATATTATCTGCCGCTGACGAGCTGCAGATAAAGTTGTCAGCGGCAGATAATAACTTTATCTGCCGCTGACGAGCAGCAGATAAAGTCGTCAGCGGCAGGTAATACTATCTGCCGCTGACGAGCGGCAGATAAAGTGTTTTACATGCCGTGGCAATAAAGTGACCGTTTAGCATCATCAATCCAGCAGTATAATGGCACATTTTACTGCCGTTTGAAGAAAAACATGTTTTTGTTCATTACTGTGTGTGTGTCTGTGTGCCTGTGAACAGAATATTTCAAAAACGAAAAGAGGTACGGCGTTAAAACTTTATATATAAGTTTTGTGTACTATGTAGATGCGACAGCAATCTTTTTGAAGAAAATCGCATAACCGGAAGTATGATGTTTCCTCTTGTGATTTTTCAGTTTTTTTCGATTTTTTCAAAAACGGCTATACGAATTTTTTGAAAATTTACATTTTGATTACATTTTTAATGTGTATTGATGTGAGGTAGGTGATTTTCCAGTTGAATACCTCTAAAATGGGTTTCTTTTGTTTTTTTTCTATTTTTTTTATTAACTCCTATTTTAAATACAACAACCGGTATATTATTACATTTTTGATTTTAGCTTGGGGTTTTAGAGAAAATTTGTCTCTTCAACTAACGCTCTATTTTTACCGTTTTTGTAGAATTTGTAATTTTTTAAAAGTTTGACAAATGCTGAAAAATTAAAATTCAAATTTTTGGCTAATTATAAGATCACTGTAAAAGGAAGTTGTGTGAGTGTATCACACCAGATTTTTTAATGTGTATTGATGTGAGATAGGTGATTTTCTAGTTGAATACCTCTAAAATGGGTTTCTTTTGTTTTTTTTTTCTTTTTTTTTAATTAACTCTTATTTTAAATAGAACACCCGGTATATTATTACATTTTTGAATTCAGCTTAAAATTCAAGAGAAAAATTGTCTCTTGAACTAACACTCTATTTTGTACGGTTTCTCTAGAATTTGTAATTTTTGAAAATTTTTGACAAATACTTAAAAATAAAAAATCAATTTTTGGCTTATTATAAGCTCACTGTAAAAGGAAATTGTGTGCGTGTATCACACCAGATTTTTATTATTGTCTAAATTTTCATAAATCGTTCTGGTTAAATAATAAATAGCATCATTGGTACTCATATTACCTCTAAAGCCATATTGCGTTTTTGTGACATTTTTCTATGATTTTATCGACACTATTGGTGAGTGATGTAGGTCGGTAATTATTCACATTATCCTTCTCTTTAGATTTATATAAAGGGATTTTTAAAGCCGTTTTAAATATTTCAGGAAATTTACCCAATCTAAAACATAGATTAAAAATCTGGTGTGATACACGCACACAACTTCCTTTTACAGTAATCTTATAATTAGCCAAAATTTGATTTGAAAGTTTTAAGCATTTGTCAAAAATATTCAAAAATTGCAAATTCTGCAAAAACGGTACAAAATAGAGCATTACATCAAGAGACAAATTTTCTCTAGACTTTTAAGCTGAATTCAAAAATGTAATAATATACCGGGTGTTCTATTTAAAATAGGAGTTAATAAAAAAAATAGAAAATAAAGCAAAAGAAACCCATTTTAGAGGTATTCACCTGGAAAATCACCTACCTCATATCAATACACATTCAAAATGTAGTAAAGATGTGAAGTTTGAAAAAAATCGTTAGAGCCGTTTTTGAAAAAATCGAAAAAAACTGAAAAACACAAGAGTAAACATCATACTTCCAGTTATGCGATTTTCTTCAAGAGCTTGCTGTCGCATCTACATAGTACACAAAACTTATATATGAAGTTTCAACGCCATACCGCTTTTGGTTTTTGAGATATTCTGTTCACAGACAGACACACAGCCCAATGAAAAAAAGTATGTTTTTTGGGTTCAGGGGACTCGAAAACGTGAATATCTGTTGAAAACTCAATTTCGAATGTTTGAGGTGAATCCAATACTTCCTTTATTGTAAAAGGAAGTAATAATAGTGCCATTTACACGTACAGTCCCATCGCGAAGGTTTGGAGCGAACTCCAAACGTGCGCGCCGGAGCGCGGGCCAATAATGCACGCGCCAATCGCGTTGTTACCTAAATCGTACCACTCCTGGCGTGCACACTGGACTGCAGTTTTAGAGCGTACAATCCAAAACTTTTAGTGTAAATGTGATTTCGTCAAGTATTGATGTGGCGTGTGGAATTTTAGAAATTTCAAAAGTTTTGGGTTAGCGCTTGGTTGATCAGTTGCAGAATAATAAAAATGTCCAAGAAAAAAAGATCAAGTGTGTGCAGTTGCATGCACACGTTTATATATTTTTGCACTCATGATTTCAAAATTCATATTTCCCGGTCATTCCCGATGCGCCGAAAATGACTTTTCCCGCACCGGGGTGTTTTTTACTTTCCCACAAAAACTATGGCAATTGTGTGTTCCAGGGGCGCTGTAAACGTCAACAACGGCTAACAGGTGCTAGGATACGTATAAAAATTTAGTAATTTGTGCTGCCAACTCAGTAAAGTTGTAAAACACTAAATAATATTTTTTTAACTTTTTTAAATATTTTGAGTTATTCGTTACAAAAAACATTGTACCTACCTCTTTCGGGAAGAATTTTCCCGAATTCGCACTACATGCAGCACTCCCTTCGGTCGTGCTGCAAACAAAGTGCTCATTCGGGAAAATTAACTTCCCGAACTTGTTAGGTAAATAACTATTATTTGGAAACACTAAAATAGAAAGCACCGCGATCAGTATGGGTAAAGAAATGGAAGGAAAACACAAAATTTATATGGGCATATGACATATGACACTTGTATGTATAGTCTGTTCACTAAACATAAAAACACAAAGTGGCCTTTGATATCCAAAATGTCATCAGTGTACATGCAAAATTCACCTTTGTCTAGGAATGTATTTACAAAAAGTTCCTAAAACCATTAGGTTAAGGGTGTGACATTTACTACCCATCTGTCATAAATGTTGTAATTAACTACTTTTAAGGATATTATACAAATACTGTGTTGGATACTATTGACGTAGCGTTTACTAATGGGTATCTTTATTACATTTTATGAAACTTCAGGTTAGAATTTCTAGAAAAATATCTACTTTGACACTGACAGTGAGAAATATTAAATGCCATTTTTAAATTCAAATCTGCCAGTATGCAGGCGTGCAAACCTTTGCAAAACAAAATACAGAATCCCTAGCAGAAAAATTATATACACATGCCAACTTCAAAAAAAAAATTAAAAGTTTTTGTGTTTCCTGAATGCCCTATACGAGAGTTGCTTGAAAATGATCGGTATGATTATACTCATGGGAAAGATTTATACATTTCTATAAACTATAAATCTTTTGCTTAATACCGTGAGTCGGACAGGGTCATTTTGAAAGGATTTTATTAAATATAAGTACCGGGTGACATTAATGGTTGTGGCGGTTTTTCTTAGGTTGACACTGTTAATGTTGGTTACCCTGCTGTCAATTTTAAGTCTATGTCAAATTCGACGTTAGCAGGTTAAGTTTTGTGTCAAAACTGACGGAAAACCTAACCTGCTAACCTCGAATTTGACACAGATTTAAAATTGACAGCAGGGTAACCAACATTAACAGTGTCAACCTAAGAAAAAAAATCACAACCATTTATGGTCACCCGGTAGTATTATTATATTAACACCAATCAAGTGCGCACTCCAAGCCTCACCATTTTGCAGAAAGAATTTTTATATTGCAAGAGCCTGGAGTGCGGTATTGGCGTGCCTGTTACAACACATTCTTTGCCTGTACAGTTTTGGTGCATTTACATGCGCGCTCTTTGCACTCGGGTTTGGCGCGTCCGCTCCAAACCTGTACGAAAAACCGTGCGTGTAAATGGCACTATTTATCACGTGAAAATGTTTTTAAAAACTACCGACAATTAGCTTTTTTTCATTTCTCGACAGAAAAAAACTTTTCGTTTAAGGTATAACCTATCACTCATTCTCCTTCGTTATGACGGTGGTTATATTGCAGCCGGTTCTAATACTAATAATTAAAAATCATTAAAAATTAGTAACAGTGATAAACGACCTCAAAGTAATATTATTATGAAGTAATAATAATAATTAAATTTCCTAAAGATAACGGAAAGGTTAAAATAACGATATTTGCTTGATATATAGTATCAACCCATCCTCATCAAGCTTCAAATTTTATGCAAAAATAAATTTTCGAACTAATTTGACCATCAATGTCAGTGCCTTTTAGTAAGAATGTCATTCTAATGGCAAATAAATAGACTTTGTTTGACTTAGTAAATTAGGTAAATGTAAAAAACTGAAAATTTACCTCAAAACTGATGTAACTATACAACGAAGCGCACTTAAAAGCCCAGGTGGAATGCTTACACAATGTGGAAGTTGTTTTTTAAAACGTACTTATTGATAGCCATAGATATTAGAGTACCTATATAATAAGTAAATATCTTATACAGGTACTCTATTAGATATAAGGTTACTTCTAAGAAGATAAGATATGACTGCATTAGTACAGTCATCGATACAAGTAAATAGTTGTATTTTCCTGGAAATGTGGTAAATCGTCCTGATAGCTTTACAAATTGTGCTGACCTTTATCGTCATTATAATATTGCATTTTTCTGCACAAACTATAAGTAGATACTGTCTCCATTCCTCTGCTATGTAGAATCAAACTATAATATAATTTATAAGAAACAGGCCTTTGCTTGTGACCCACACTTCTGAAATATTGTAGGCTTTCACTGCTGTTTTCCATTAAATGTGGAGCTTCGAGCTCGTGCCTTGTTTGTCTCAATTTTTATTTGACGTTTCGCCGTCGCAAATAATAATTTTTGAAAAAAGCAGTTATTTCCACACCCTGTTTTTAGTTGAAGCTATTTGTCTTATATTAAAGAATTCCAATTTTTCAAGTTAGCTATATGACAGAAAGTAGATACTAATTTAATACTGGAGTACGACATACGCGATCGATTTAAAAATACTACCCTCTAAATGCTCCTTCTGCAAAGAAATGAGTAAACAGTCCAAAATTCATCGATACATATTGCTACAAAAAAATAAAAATTAATTGTAGTATCTGCAATTTTAACCCGTTTGCAATTCTAAAGCGTTTCCTTTTCATTGTCAGCCTGGTTGTTAACATCCCCACTGCAAGGCCATCGGTCTCTGCTCTTATGTGCTTTAAGCGTTAAGACCCGACGATTGCCACAACCGGATTAAAGTCGACACAAGATTTTTATGGTCGTGGGAGGCACTAAGGTTTGAACCCATATTTTCTGGCCCAGAACCGTTGTTTAAATTTACAAATAGATTATTTGCTCAGATAAACACGCGCTTCGAACCTGCTTTTTTCAGAACAATAAGTTTAGAAAGAAAGTATTCTCTACATATGTTGTATATAAGTTTTACCTCAAGCTGTGTTCAGGGTATCCTTCAATAGAAGATCAATAGCTTACCAAGGAATTTTTCAGAAAATAGGTATAACTTTCTGGAGGGGTTGAGAAATAATAGCATTTCTGCTTATACAGATGAAGTATTTGTGCGTAGGATTATGATTGGCAGTAAGTTCTCCGAGGTGCTACTTGTGGGAGCTGTGACTTACATATATGAAGCAATAAAACTAAATAGTCTTCTCCACGAACATTTATTTTAAAATTATGGGTGGCGATATATTTCAAACCCAAACTGGTTTCATCCTCACGCCATTAATAAAAGTAGTTGAAGCACATGTTAAAGTGAGGTTAAGATTTTTAAACGTTTGAAGGCCAGCTAGGAATTATATTAAAAACACAGTACATTGGAGAAGAAAAATTAATTAACCAGCAAACTACTTATAAAGATCGTTGTACTGGTTAATACATCAAAATTTAAAAATTAAAAATTAGACAAGTAAAGGAATGGCTGACATTCAATTTGACCACCCACAATTTTAAAATAAATGTTCGTGGAGAAGACTATTTAGTTTTATTGCTTCATATCAAGGCATCCCCGCTAAAAGCATGACGGATCGCCTTCCTACTTTTAATATCTTACTATATTTTTTATTGTTAATATATGTAGCCCTTTCATAGCATTGTTCAACAAGATTTTATATTCAAGATCCTCCAAGGCAATTTTATGGACTTGTAACAGAAAACAAATAGTTATTAAATTTTAAATCAGATAAGAATAACGTAACAGTAGCGATGTCCAGAGACGATTCTTCTTCTTCTTTGTCTGTTTTTCATCCAAATTTCCAGTTCTGAATATAGGCCTCCACTAGTTTTCTCCATATTTCCCTGTCTGTCGCTTTTCGTCTCCATGTCAAACCTGCGTGTCTTCTCAGATCATCCACCCAGCTCATTTGGGGTCTTCCTATATTTCGTCTTCCATCATATGGGCGCCAGCTTTGTATGGGATGGTTCCATCTATTGTCTCTGTGTCTTTCGTTATGTCCTGCCCATTTCCATTTTAATTTTGCTGCTTGTTCTTCCACATTGGTGGTTTTTGTCGTTTTTATTATCCAAGTGTTTGTCTTGATATTTTTCCTGTGTCACCCTTATCATTTTCCGTTCCATGCTTCGTTGCGGCTTGGTTAGTTTATCTAGATTTGCTTTGGTAAATGTCCAAGTTTGTGCTGCATATGTTAGGACGGGGGCACACAACTATTGTATATTTTATTCTTGAATTTCGTAGGGGTCTTCTTGTTTTTAAGCACATACGATAGTTTGCCGAACGCCATCCATGCCATACGAATTCTTCTATTTATCGCAGTTGTTTGGTTTCCTTTAGTGGGCTTGATGGATTGACCGAGATATATATGAAGAGTGCGCTCTACCACCGATTTGTATTGCCACCGATGTGGATTTGGATCCGACTTTAATCGATTACCGACATGAACTACTACCGATTTGGTTTACTATAGACACAGATTACAACCGACGTGGATTTAGATCCGACTGAAACTACCACCGACTTGGTTTACTACCGACTTTTAAGTTTGTAACAAATATATGGCATGCCACCGCACTAAAATACCACCGACTTGGTGTACAAACCGACTTGGATTACCACTGATATGGATGATATTTCCCAATAGTTCATCAAATTGTGTACAGGTCGCTAGCGGTTCACAATTTTCTGTAAGGCACTAGTTTTGGGTAGCCTTGTTCATAATTACTTTTTCTGGCTTATTTGGCATTTTTAAGATTGAGCACACAGTTTTTCGCTAGAAGGTTCGGTGAGCAGCTCTGGCCTCGAGCCGTCTTACTTGCTCCTGGGTTGTTTCGTCACGTTGAAGCGTGTTTGTTTTGATCAAATTTGTAGCGCAGCCCATAGGAGCAAGCGAGAGATTTTTCTAAATAATTTCATTCCATCGCAGTCCTTCGTCGTAAGCTGGATCGCTGGTCGGGTCGCGTGAGACCGTCTGTGATTGTCTGCTTCGGGATTGGCTGCAGGTGGTGAGGCGACAGGACGCGTTTGGCGAGAAGCGCGTTGGCTTGGCTTCGGAGAGTTCGTGACGAGTCGTCTTGGTGTTAGGTGGTGTTTGTTTGGGATTGTATGTGTCCGGTTTATTGAATGACCGCCGTTTTTCAAGCGTCCGAAAGCCGTTTGGGCCATCTTTCCGAAACGTTGGGATTCAGTTTGCAGAACGGGCTAACATTTCGGTTTTGACCGTTTATCGTTGTTTTTCTGTGAGGATTTCACATCAGTTCCTGTCAATTAAGGGAATATTCGGACCGCACGACACCCACGCTTATGGCTGAAGTCCGCTCGCTGCAGTGGCGAGCTCCTCGTCAAAGACGACGCACGTCAGGCAAAACCAACCAATAAGGTGTGTGTAGCTTGTAAGAACTAATCAATTCATTTGTTTGCTAATAATTTATGTGCATATTTGCTGAACGGCAACCCTTTTTGGAAGCCGCCTGTAAACCAATCAACTCATTTGTTTACTAATAATTCATGTGCTTATTTGCTGAACGGCAACCCTTTCTGGGGCGCCTGTATTCTAATTAACCTATTGGTTCGCTAATAATTCATGTGCATATTTGCTAAACGGCTGTCCCTTTTTGAGGCCGCCTGTAAACTATTTAACTTGGCTGTGTGCCTGTAGTTTAGTCGATTAGAGATAAAACGTCCCCAACTGGGCTTATAGATTTAGCCCGTTATTATATGTTCTCATTGTGTTGTACCTATTTGACCATCTGCTTAGACAAATAGATCGGTTTACTGAGCGTTACCTTATGATTTCCCCCACGTGCTTGTGCATGCTCATTTTCAGATTGAGTTATACTCTGTGACAGATTTATGTAGGGTGGAGCCGGGAAAGAGAGTTCTTAAGCGTTGCAGGTAAGTTAGGGCGCTTGTCGCTGCAGTGACGGGAGTCGTGAGGCTGTACATATGTGTTCTACCCCGTTTGGCTTTCGAGGTTCTGTTAAGCGAGGGTTACAAGTCTGAATCTCGTGGCGCCCAATTATTATGCAACCCCCTATATATACCGTTACACTTGCCCTGTGGCGTACCGTTTCTTGAACCACGCCCATCTCCCTGAGCGTATCAATTCGTGGCTGTGAGCCTGTTTTGTGAGATTTTCAAGGTGTTGACGTCTCCGGACATGATAAAGCAAGTGGCACTTCCGCACCCTTGAGCGTCTTTAAAACTGTTTGATACCGTAACAAATATTAATACAGAACATATTTTATCTTCAACTTAAAAATAATAAATTTCTCTGAAGTATTGCCCTTCCTTCAACAGTTGTCAATTTCTAAAAACACCGTTTTGAATAACACTAAAGGACCAGTCAAAGAAACGAAACAAAAACATTCCGCAAATCGAAACTAAATGATTGCAATTGTTAGTGTTGTCTCGACTTCGCTCAAAATAAGGATGAAGTCCACTGTATCACAAATTATAACCAGGAAACAGTAATGCAATAACGGGTGGAGAAAAAAATGGAAAACACAGGCCAAAACATTGTGCATGATATGTTCGCCTATACCTTCGACTTTGTGGACGACGTATGTCTGTGTCGAGAAAATTTAAATTGGACCTGTGAGCTTAATTCAGGTGTTTTTATTCGCCAGTGCGAAACAAAATGCTCCATATTAGCTTAACCATGCATAAAAACTAGGGGTTTGTTTGTTGCACGACAACGCACAAACCCACACACAAAAGCAACCTAAAGTAAAAATGAATCGCTATAAAAACACAAATGTAAGCTAGCAAATGCCTGGTAGTAGTAATTAGTTTAAGAATAGTCAAAGATTGGTTTTCATTGTTTCTACATCTTTATTTTGCGAAAGTTCTTCATGGATACAACTAATCAATAACATTTTATATTGGGGGCTATAATAACCGATACCAGAAATGTTACTTACTGTATTTAAATATATTTGTTTAATATTAGTAACATGAAGGCAATAGTAAGCCTGATTTTTTTAAATAATCAGAAGCGCTTTAGGGTAGACTACCCTTATTCCTTCAGATAGAATGAAAATTTATAATTTGATAGAAATTTGTTAAAATTGTTGGTATTGTTTTAGCACTTACAAATTTATTTATTTACTTATTTAGGGTTTGGTTTTACAGTAGGATAAATACAATACGTAGAATAAGTCTACTTTTCAAACAATTACAATAGCGTGTGTTAATTAACTTCGAATTTAATTTTTTCATTTGCAACAAAATGTTTTTTGGATGAAGTGGTTTCATGGCAATTTTGAAGTAATTGTGATTGCCTAACAGTTTTAACACTTTAATATTATGTTACACTGATCTATCCATTGTTAGTTTAAATATTAACCAACCCCGTTCAAAAATGAGGGTTGAATGAAAATATTTTAAAGAAGGGTAGCTCTTATCTCAATCAAATTATGTATTTATCATGTAAACTAAAACATATTAATTATTTAGTCTATACTATTTACTTTTTAAACTTATTCCTAAACCTTCAATGTTCAATTTGAACAACTGTGAAAATGTGAAAATGCATTAAAGACAAAAGTATTGGAAAATGAAGCTAGTTAATAGTGAATTAATCCTCTCTGAGAATCATTGATAATGTTTACAAAAAAAAAAAAAAACTGTAAACTACCAACTCCACTTGAACACTAGGTAATGTGGAGAACGATAAAGCAAATGATAGGTCAGAAAATTAGAGATATAGAAAAATTATCTTTGATCAATATAGGTAATATAGATGTGAACTTGAAGATTTAATAACAGATTATTTAAGTGATATATCAGAGACCTAAAATCAACCCTATTATCTCCAGTAAAATATTGAATTTATATAGGGTGCCACAGGGAAGCATATCTATATAAATGGGCACGGGCCAACTCGTAACTTTTTAATCCGGGATTTAATTTAGCAATTCACACAATAGGCCAACTCGTAACCGAGGTACCTTCGGCGACCGGTTATCTCGTAACCCGCGATTGACCAACTGGTAACCCAGGAATTTCTAAGAATTACCTACATGACTGAATATACTTCTTAAAGTTCTATATAGCTGTAAAACACGATCACTTATTTTATACCTGAAAAACACATAAATAAAATTTGAAACAAATAACTTTAGCACGATTTTATTACTATTCTTAACAATACATGACAATGCCCTATTTAAGTACTTAAATCTAAAACTTGCACTATCCTATGTCGAATTATTAAAATTATAAATGTAATTCACAAATTAAAATTATTTACACCTTATACCTATGCGCAACTGATTTAACAAACTCGTATTGACTAATACTACCCGACTCTAATTCGTGCAGTTTTTGTTGTACAAACATTTCTGCTCGACGCACAGCTTTCTTTTTAATTATGGGTCTATTTGTAATACTTTGAATTTTTATGTAAACGGAAGTTTGAAAACGTACGAGAATAGCAAGAAAGATGTTAATATTAGGGTGGGTATGATAAAAAGAATCAGAAAAATGGGAATGAAAAGATTCACATGGATTGGTGGTAAGGTATAGATGAGAAGAGTTGGAAGCCCATAAAGAAGGTGGAAATTTGGCATCTTCACTAATGTAGTTATCTACTAGAAATCCCTGTGAAAGCAAAGAGCACAGGGACTTCTGCCGATAATCGCAAATGCATGTAATTAGGCAGCAGGTAGTTGAGTTACGAGTTCACCGGTGTCGTAAAGGTACATTCAAAATTACCTAACTTTTTTTCGGTTACCAGTTGGCCGGTTGATAAGCCTAAGGCTTAAATTTTGTTACGAGTTCACCGCCCATATAAATTACTTGCAAACACGTCTGAAAAATTCTTTTGTAAACTTATTTGCGGATGATACAGTAATGTCCATCGCGGGGAATAATTATGATGAACTAACTGAAATTTTAAACACAGAGTAACAAATTTTATATGAATGGCTTTGTATCAATAAATTAAAATTAAATGCGTCTAAAACAGAATTAGGCCAGTCGACAAGTACATTTTAGCGGGAATAATTCCGGACAAGCTGGAATAAATTTTAATCTGTTCTGTTGGGACTCAGAAAATATATATTAATTTTGCACCCCTTGACAGGCCCGGATTTAACCGCTGTGCTTAAAAAAAGGTCTAAATTTTTATATTTTTCCTAATATTAGTGAATATCTCGGTTAGTATCAACTTTTGAACAAAATACGTAGTTATCAAAATTAAAGAAGAGTAAATTCTCTACAAAAAATGTTCTATACATTTTTGTCATATATTCGCTTGTTTCGAATTCATAGGCGTCGAAATATATTTTTTTTCGAGCATCTGCTTGTTACTTTCTTTTACGATAAAAGAAGTATTGGATTCACCTTAAAAATTCGAAATTGAGTTTTCAACAGATCTTCACGTTTTAAAGTCCCCTGAACCCAAAAAACATGTTTTTGTTTATTGCTCTGTCTGTGTGTCGGTCTGTCTGTGTGTCTGTTTGTGAACAGAATATCTCAAAACGAAAACAGGTATGACGTTGAAACTTCATATATAAGTTTTGCATACTATCTAGATGCGACAGCAAGCTTTTGAAGAAAATCGCAATACCGGATGTAGGTGTTTACTCTTGTGATTTTTCAGTTATTTTGGACTTTTTCAAAAACGGCTCTAACGATTTTTTTCAAACTTTACAGTTTTATAAAATTTTTAATGTGTATTGATGTGAGCTAGGCAATTTTTCAGTTGAATACCTCTAAAATAGGTTTCTTTTGTTTTCTTTTCCAATTTTTTTTATTAACTCCTATTTTAAATAGAACACCCAGTATATTATTACATTCTTGAACTCAGCTTAAAATTTTAGAAAAAATTTGTCTCTTGAACTAACGCTCTATTTTGTATGGTTTCTGTACAAATTGCAATTTTTGAAAATTTTTGACAAATGCTTGAATGTATGTACCTATGTATGTATGTATAATCGATAACCTCGTTTTACCTTGCGGTGTAGAGGCTGGTGCTTTATGTGCTTGCATCTGGCGGTACAATGCTCAACTTGCCCCGGATTCGGGATACAAAGTTAAAGATTAAAAATCAAATTTTAGCTAATTATAAAATCACTATGAAAGGAAGTTGTGTGCGTGTATCACACCAGATCTTTTTTTTATTATTATTGACGTTCCACTATTCCAACTTTGCTAACTTGAAGTTTCTTTTGAAGTTGACTGCTCATCAATTTTTTTTGCCTTTTTGACGTTGGTGGTTGTTCAATATCACTTTGACTTTCAACAATATCTGTCTCGTGTTCCGAATTTGCTTCATATTCTTGGGAATGTTATATTGATTGTTCTAGATCGATATGCAAGTCCTCGTCGTCGTCTTCGTCGTCTACTTCGATCACGTCCACAGTATTCAGACAAGATTTGCCCTGACAGAAACCACATATTACTGAGCAATGAAAACCTGCTTTGCGACAAGATACATTACAACCTTTGGCGCATTTACAAGAAATTAGTTTTAGTAATTCTTGGGGAGCTGCGTCTTGTACAGTGGGAATGGGCATTAATCCATTCTTTGAATTTCTCCATCCCCACTCGAAAGGTGATTTTTCGTTTCAATACCATAGCTGAATTTGGTTGTAAGTACGGAACGAGTGCAAGCGAGCTGCGTCTTTGGTTGGTGGTAATGATGCTAGATTTGGTAAACTTCTGTTAATAGATTGTACGAAACAGTGGTATCTATACCTGTTCAATGATACACAGTGTGTTGATCCATACAGAAGAAGAAGAAATTGTTCTCCCACTTTATATATTTCCTCTGGGGACGCGTTTGGATCTTTGAAAATTTGAACAGCCTTCTGTAAGTTTTTCTCTTTCTGTAGATGTTTAACGAACTTCATTTTCCCCTGCCTGTATAGTGCGGAAACAGTATCGCAGCCACTAAATGCATGCAGAAATAAAATGTTGTCCCTAATTGAATCATCCGGAATTACTCCCGCTAACAGCCATTTCAAAAGACTTATCGACTGCCCTATTAGCCAAAATTTTATTTTTAATCTTTAACTTTGTATCCCGAATCCGGGGCAAGTTGAGCATTGTACCGCCAGATGCAAGCACATAAAGCAGCAGCTTCTACACCGCAAGTATTATACATACATACATACAAGCATTTGTCAAAAATTTTAAAAAATTGCAATTTGTACAGAAACCGTACACAATAGAGCGTTAGTTCAAGAGACAAATTTTCTCTAACATTTTAAACTGAATTCAAGAATGTAATAATATACAGGGTATTCTATTTAAAATAGGAGTTAATAAAAAAAATTGGAAAAGAAAACAAAAGAAACCTATTTTAGAGGTATTCAACTGAAAAATTGCCTAGCTCACATCAATACACATTAAAAATTTTATAAAATTGTAAAGTATGAAAAAAATCGTTAGAGCCGTTTTTGAAAAAATTCAAAAAAACTGAAAAATCACAAGAGTAAACACCTACTTCCGGTTATGCGATGTTCTTCAAAAGCTTGCTGTGGCATCTAAATAGTACACAAAACTTATATATGAAGTTTCAACGTCATACCTCTTTTCGTTTTGAGATATTCTGTTCACAAACAGACACACAGACAGACAGACACACAGACAGAGCAATAAACAAAAACATGTTTTTTGGGTTCAGGGGACTTTAAAACGTGAAGATCTGTTGAAAACTCAATTTCGAATTTTTGGGGTGAATCTAATACTTCTTTTATCGTAAAAGAAAGTAACAAGCAAATGCTGGAAAAAAATATATTTCGACTCCTATCAATTCGAAACAAGCGAACGTATGACAAAAATGTATAGAACATTTTTTGTAGAGAATTTACTCTTCTTTAATTTTGACAACTACGCATTTTGCTCAAAAGTTGATACTAATCGAGATATTCACTAATATTAGGAAAAATATCGAAATTTAGACCTTTTTTTAAGCATAGCGGTTAAATCCGGGCCTGTCAAGGGGTGCAAAATTAATAAATATTTTCTGAGTCCCAACAGAACAGATTAAAATTTATTCCAGCTTGTCCGGAATTACTCCCGCTAACAGCCATTTTAAAAGACTTATCGACTGGCCTAAATATATGATATTGGGATCTAAAATTAACTGTCTTCAATTTATTTCAGAACGCTATACAGTTTGTATAAGGGATGAAAAAATTTAAATGGTTAATGAAATTAAGGACTTGAGAGTTACTATTGATCTTCAGCTGACATTCAGAAGTTATACAAATTTTTTATGTAAGAAACTAGGAAAGATAGTTTTTTTTTTGTAGAATATCGCAGAATTTATCGCAGTGGTCTAGAATGTTAGTATATAATTCTATGATCAAACCACATTTCGATTATTCGCACGATTTATCATTGAAGTGCGAACGCTCTGTAGCATATTTTCGTCAATTGACGCCATAGCAGCGTGTTTACGAGCGACGACATTTTCAGGATTCACAACAGGTAAGCACACAAAACCGAAGGAAATACTTATCAATACGAAAGAACGATTAATAAATCTTTTACATCGCCATAGCCACCTTATTGAATTATGTTACACAACAAATTGGAGCGACCGGGCGATAGAAGTTATTATTTACATTTTCATCAATAACTCGATAACAAATGACAACCGGAAATTTTTCCATTCTTTATTTTCGATTTCTTTTAGCCCCTTGCATCAAACCCCAGAAGCACGGGCGTCAATTTTGAGACACCCTGTATATACGCATGCGAGTTATAATGCAATAATGTATATCTATTAAGTCAATGTTGGTAGCACTAAATGGGCTGATAGTTGGGAAGAGTATTAAAAGGGAAAACATGATTCTTATCTACAAAATGATACATAATATGGTGCCAAGGTATCACGGCGAACAATTAATTACTAGCTATAACTTATGCTCTCGTGTTTTAAGATCCAAAGATAATATAAACTTCACGAATCAATTTAATTTATTGAATTCTTTAATGAATGAGAGTGTTGACATTTTTAATGCTTATAGAAAACAGAGTTAAGTTTAAATGTAAACTTTAATATATTATCACATTTGTGTACCTGATTATGTATTAGCTATTTTCGCTAAATAGTGAAACTCGTTATATTCCTCATTAGCAGTTTTGAACGAATATATAAAATTTTATTGTCTTCGATCATATAAAACCACTCATTTTCTTTCAAGTCGATATTGCCCTGTATATACTGAATTTTAAGTAGTGACAATTGTGTACAATCATGTTGCCTCAGATGGTTCTTTGCTGTTTTCAAATTAAACAATACATCACAAAAATGGCATTCTTGAAGCTGAAACTGGCAGATCTGCTCATGGCTAGATATGTCTAATTCTGCTCGGTGACATCCTCTCCATCGACACGACTTGCTCACTTTAAACAACAACACAACCGTCAAGCTGCTAGGGTTTCCCAAGTTCTTCAAATATTGATCTACATTCAAAACCGACTGAGTTCTATATGAAACGCTTCTATCCCCTTTCACAGTAATACTGTAGTCAGAATCTGTGTTACTTGTCAGCCTAACCCTGTATGCCATTTCTTTTACATTAGCACCGATGTAGATAAAGTTATACTGTAGTTCGCTGTTACTACAGTTGAACTCATAATTAATGACAAAGGGTATTTTGTCTTGAGTGACCATAAAAACGTCTTGCTTATCCTGATTCGTCTGAATTTCAAACTCAAGGTCATCTTTTATGCAGTCCGCATGATTCTCAGTAAAGTGATTTGGTAAGTTCAAAATTAACCCCGTCCATGTACAGGAAGTCAAGAGAGGGCACGGTATGGTATTATAGCAACAATTTTCTTCGTGTTGCTTCGTTTGACCAAACGGTAAACATTCTTGGCACCCCTCCTTTCGAAACTTACATGGAAAGGAAAGTTTGCTTAGCATTTCTTCAAAAATTAAATTCCTGTACGTAGGTCCTTCATCAGCTGGAGGTAAACAGCAGCCACAGATGCTGCCACCATTGGGTGAAACTCTTATGGGACTGCATGATAAATAGTCCTTGCAAATCGAGCACCTCAGTTTTTCTAAAGTAGTCTGCGATACTGAAACGTCTTCCATGATTTTCCCGGATTGTTTAAACCTTAAAATTATATAGCAGTTGTTAGTTGAAAAACTTAAACTTATTTAAAAGGTTTTGAAATGGTTACCTCCGTTTTATTATTATAAATACGGGAAATTTGGAAGAATAATGAAATTACTCGTAGTAAATGTGCCACAATTTTCCAAGTTACATTCTAAATAATTGCTTTTGGTTTATCATATAAAGACCATATACTCGGTCTTTAATGTAACACCTATCTTCGAATAAATCAGTAATATTGCACTAGCTAATGCTAAAATATTGTTTAGTATAAGTACTTCTGACATCAACCATCTCCGTCATTTTTTTTATAATTCTGGTATGACAATTAGTAGATTTTGGCACAAAACCGTAGGTATATAGCAAAAAATCCTTGCATTGTTAGACTAGAATAACATTTTCTGTAAATATTGAGAATTTGAGATAATTTAGTAACTTTTCAAAATCCCACAAAAATGTGTTTTAAAAATTCTCAAACATTTCAATCTGTATTTAAATTTCAAGTTAGAACGTGAAATTGTGTACTGTAAAATTTTAAAAAATTGGCAAATTAACAACTTTTAGTTTTTTAAATGTCCATTTTTCATGTTTAACCATGGGAATTGTATTGATCTTAAAAGATAAATGCTGGTTAAATCGGGTAAACGAATTTAATGCTGGTCAGCTGGTGAAAATTAATCTAACCGACTGAGTTTTTCTGATATTTGAAAAATACAGAAATTTTTGGTTTTTTGCCTGTTTTCATTATTTTGCATTCTGTAAACACATTTTTCCCAATTTTTTTCCTCTTAATTTTATAAGATGTGTTTTTACAGACACCTACGTATATCAAAAAGTTCCTGCCTTTCCAATTTCAGCAATTTAATAGTATATTATGATACTAGTGTGTAAGTACGGACAAGAAATTGCAGATATAATTATTAGCCCGTGTGTTTCTTCGATAGCGATATTGGTTGCCTGTAAGTAGTCAGTTTCCGTTTTAGATTAGAAGAAAATTTGCCATGAAGAAATCATTGAAAATCTCAGATAAAATCCCAACTAAATGTTTTAAAAATTCCCCAACAGTTCGACCTGCACTCCTAAAATTCAAATTAGGACGTCAAATTGTGGGCTGTAAACTTCTTAAAAATTACACATTAACCTCTTTTAGTTTTTTATCAGATAATACTTGCTTATTCAAAGTATATACAGGGTGACCATTTGTTGTGTTTAACCATGGGAATTGCGCGGTCAAATCGGATAAAAGAATTTAATGCTAGTCAGCTGGGGGAAATTAATCTAATTCATTCAAATATCTCAGATACCTCTTGCCTGTGTTAATATTATCTGGAATTATGTGAAAACTTTTTATTACGGCAATTTCTTCTAATTCGATTGCTTAGAATGCATAAAAATTGCTCTAATGTTCAAAGTTTATGGAGTCCCCCATTAAGTTCGTTTTGCCTATATGCAAACAAGTTCTAGTAAGAAGTCTGAAGAACAAAATTTTCAGATATTTCAAATAAAAACGAACAGATAAACGAAAATTTAAATTGTCAGTATGTTTCAGGGAAGCTATGTAACATTTCTTTTAGAATACTGCAATTCTGTAGCTTTAGCCCAATTTCATTAATACCGCACATTTAAAGAAAAGCAACAGCCCAAAATACTAAAGCTTTTGGAAATAAATCATTAAAACCTCGAATAAGATTATCATATTTACATTTCCTCAATGTAATGGAAAGGTTAAGATAGTGGAATTTGCTTGGTCTATAAAAGTAGGTACATACCAACACATCTTCATCATCTAGCTCTGAATTCTATAGAAAAATAACTTAGTAAACTAATTTTATCATAATTGTAATTCATTGCAGTAACGATGTTATTTTAATGGCAAATAATACAAGTTGCTTGACTTAGTAAATTAGACAAACTGAAAAAGTTGAGATTTACCTGGCAACGAATGTAACTATACAACGAAGAGCACTACAAAGCCCAAATGTAATGTTTACACAGTCTGGAACTTGTTTTTCAAAAAGTGTTGATAGCCATGGATATAACGTTGCCTGTAGATAGATAAGATATAACTGAATTAGTACAGTCATCGATACAAATAAATATTGTATTTTCCTGGAAATGTAATCGCCCTGATAAGTTTACGAATTAAAGCGTTGATCTTTGTCGTCATCATAATATTGCAGTTTTGTGCACAAACTGTAAGTACAATATTATTGAAACCATCTTTAAGCTTGTTTGACGTTCCATATTTTCTAAATGAAGCTTTGACGTACTATTTTTTCTTTTACAAAAATCACAGGGCACTTGAAGAGAAGTTTTCCGATCACTCTATAGCTGTAGGTATTTATGGAACCAGTATATAATCTAAAACTTCATTGGATGAGTCTATTTTATGGCCGATCGAACTTTGCGAGCGAGGTAATAAATAGAACGAAAAATAAAGTCAAATTATGTACGAGTTGAATACCAAACTTGATGTTCAATTGCTTCTGTATTTAAATAATAATTAAACATCTAGTAAAATAAAACTAATATGTCCTTGAAACAGCTAGAATGCCTTGATGGATATTGACAGATTTTTCATGGTAAACATTTACGACAACAAAAAATGTGTTATTAATATTCATCACCATAATAGAAGAAGTGGGTCTGGACACTAAAAGGTAGCAGCCCCACCACCAGAATCGTGTGCGGTTGGCCGATAACCACTTTTGCATTTTGCAATTTCCACCTTAATTTTAAAAATATTAAAGAAACCGATACAAAGAATAGTAGGACGGCTCAAACGATAACGGGTTTTGGCATGAAAAATGCTATATGAATTGGAACATGGAACGTCCGAACGATGCAGTAACCCAGTCAACTAGCCCAAGTCTCCAAGGAAATGCGCAACTACAACCTCCTTGCATTCGGCCTCAGTGAAATTAGATGGGTTGGTAGTGGAGAATTCAAGCCGGCAAATGGAGACAGCTTACTCTACTCCTGCAAAACTCATGATAGAAAACGAGAAAGTGGAGTAGGAGTATTAATTAATAGAAAAGAAGAAACGTGAAATGCTTTGATAAGTTGGCGTCCCATCTCAGACTGAATAATAACAGTGGTTTACAGTGTTCCTGGGGTCTGAGTAAAGGTATGTGCCAGTTATTGATGTATGTTTACTGATTACTTAACTGAAGTCTGTTTGTTTCTATTTTTCACAATTCACTAACAAAATATTACTCAGGTATTATGCGAAAATGTCCACACAAGGTCCGTCAACTTACAAAAGCTTAAAGACACTAGAGTGTATAATAAACTCGAGATCAAACTAAACAGCAGGGAAGACTTAACCCGCAAATAAATATGGCAAAGAGCAATTAACTATATGGATCCAGCAGGCATTAGAGAAAATATGGACAAAACTCAACTGAAAAGCAGTTCTACCCCTCATTTACAAGAAATAGACAGAGTGGAATGTGGAAATTATTGCACTTCTAAATATAACATATACAATTTTAACTATACACTAATAAACAAACTAACAATAAAGAACAGAAAGTATATGAATACCAATTGTGGTTTTAGAAAACGGAGATCGGTACAGCTTACAGATTCTAGATTGAAGCGTGGTGGAAATCGTAACCAATGTTAGAATTCAGTAATTTGCAAGTTTTGTATTGGTAACACTTTTGACATCTACTATCATATTGACATTAAATTATTAACCTTATTTAAGCTAAATGATACAATAAATCAGAAGCTTACTCAACATTGTGGTATGACGCATTTCAAAACAGAATTAACAACACACACAAAAATAGCAACAATTGCAATAGTAATAACAAAATAACGGAATTAACAAAATCAACAGCAACGGCAATTTTCACACTTTAAAACACAAAGAATCTGTCATATGACATTAGTCACTGCGCAAACGAAATCCCTCTACCCACCGCTACTGATTATTTGTCATTTAAAATATAACCAAACTTTATACGTTTGGCACTTACTTCTTTCCACATATTGCCAATTCAGTGAAATCAAATATGATCACAGCGCCTTTCATGGCCTACCTTGAGAGCCAATCTAGATTCTGTAAGCTGTAGTGGATCATATCGAGAGATCCAAAAAAAAACTGTTCCTCAGCGGGCTGTGGAAATTCAATGTATGAATAATATGTTGGTGACACTGTACGTCAATGTCAAATTCGAGGTTATCAGGTTAGGTTTTCCGTCAGTTATGACACAAAATGACGCAAATCCTAACCTGCTAACCTCGAATTTGACATTGACGTACAGTGTCACCAACATATTATTCATACGTTAAATTTCCACAGCCCGCTGAGGAACAGTTTTTTTTGGATCTCTCGATATATTTGACTTGAGAGTGTTACAAGCAGAAAATCGTCAACAGAAAACAGGTTCTAAAGAAAAAAATACAAAGAATATTGAGTTAGGAAAGCGCTACTCCATAATGAAAACGTAGTAAAGGAAACTCAGATTGAAATATTAAAGCCGATAGTAATACTAGTGACACTTGGACGACAAAAAAGAATGTAAAATCCTAATAATATGGTATAGAAAAAATGTATGGCGATAAAAGACTATATGATAAATGTAAAAGAAGAACAAACAATGAACTGTACAATTAACCTAATACCTATAACAGTAATTGTGACAAGAAAAAGAGTGAGATGGCTGTACTATTAGAAAGCAGTAGAAGAGGAAGGAAAAATCGGGAAAGACCTAAAGCAGGATGGAAAGAAGAAGCAATAAAGAATATAGAACAGTGTAACATTAATAATTATTGTAAAGAAAAAACTCCAGACAAAATATCCTGAGGGGCGATAGTAAATCAAGCCATGGACATTCTAAACCTGTAGTAATAACCTATAAAAAATACAGTATGTCCCCGGATTGAGTTTACAAGATGGAAAACTTTTGAATCAAAAAATCATTCTTTATAATAGTTTTTGCTTTTTATAAAAACCACACCGCTATGAAGAAATTTTGAATTTAATATACCAGTAGTAGTACCGCTACTGGAAACCCTACTTAAAACTAAAAAAGGTTAAGAAGCTGAAATTCTGTACTTAGACAATTTTTTCTTATAACAATTTCTTCTAAAGTCAAAATTATAGATACTTCTCTTTTTAGCTATTTTCATATTTTCTTAATTTATCTTAATTTCTTCATGGCGGTGTCATTTTCATAAAAAGCAAAAACTGTTATAAAGAATGATTTTTTTAGAATAAATAAAAAATAAAAAAAATTTTCATATTGTAAACTCAATCCGGGAATATACTGTATATATAGCTCACATAGATCAGTTCGTTTTGCAGCAATCTTTAACGTAACGAGACTCTTCTTACATGATTCTGCATTTGTAGCTAATATGAAATTAATACAAGGAAAAAACCTAGATCATTATATAATTTTCTTGAAAAGATATGACGTATTTAAATTTATAATTTACGTAAGTGCATTGGAGATAAGAGTTATATGTAGAAACGTTACTAACTTAAGTATAAGATATAAGTATAAGATCCTCAATACGCTTTGAAATATATTTATACTTTGTCAAGGATGGAATTATAGATATGTCATAAAAAATACCACTTAAACACTAAAAGCGATTACATAAAATATTTTCAAACTGAAATTCCATTTTAATTATCTGTAATACCATACATATTATTTAATACGATAGTACAACAATCTATTATTATTGTTCTTCCTTTTCGATTTATTTTTACTTTTAAATACTGAGCATCGGCCCATTTCTGGCTATGCTTCCGTTTGTGTGGCGATCTTGCCACTTTTGCAACATTTTCCCCATTTTCCAGTAACTAAAATGTAACTTTTAGAAAAATTGATGCAATTGCACCATAAAAGACTTGAAAATACACCAAGAGACACAAAAAGGCAACAAGAAAAAGTTGAAATTGCTTATTAGCACTATCTAATCACTTTTTAAAATAGTTTGTGAAAAACGATAAAATCCTTTTTCTTCAAACGTTGATAAAAAATTATTTAAGAAACGTTAAGAAACCAGGAATTATTTTAAGTTAGAATATTGAGTAGACTGATAAATGTAGCTTGCTTTGGAGAGCGTTACTATGACTTCACTATAAACAAGGTTGTGAACAAAATCTGAAAAAATCTATAATGATTCGTCTGTCAAACCGTTTTCAATTGGAGATCATTTGTAAGGATATTTTGCAATTATGTACAAGTTTTATGAGTAAATCTTATTTATTCATGGCAGCTTTTCATATGGCATTAGTATGTTCCGCCTGAAGTAGCAAAGGCCGCCAAGTTAGGAATTTCAAATGATTTAGCTGATTTGCTACCAAGCGACTTTCACTCTGATGATGAAAGCTGCAATGTCTTGCGAAACGTTAGTCAATACGGGTGCACAAACAGCAACAAGGCCAAATCTGCCTAAGTATCATCGTTCTCAAGGTACTCAAACAACACGAGCCACCAAAGAGCATGGCCAACTCGCGGATCCTTGCTCGAGTTCACAAGGTGGAAGGCACATTAAGCCAGTGAATGCTGGATGTTCATCTACAAAAACTACACGGTTTAAGTCGAAACTCTATTTTAACAAGAATAATCGTTTACTTTTCCTCCGCTGACGAACACGAAAATTGCATCAAATTTAATGTAAAATCACATATTATTTGTTATTAATTTAAGCATAGCTTCGTAAAGAAACTAAAATCGCATAGGAAAACAGAAAAACAAGTATTTGCACATAAAATACACATATCTACAATTATGTGAAACGTGTCGGGCAATAGAATCTATAGTGTTCAAAAATGCACTTAGTATATTCAAAACGTACCCCATACAAATTATCTGCTCCACAATTTTGCACAGTCATCACACAACCACAACACTAAACGCTCTTACTTCGGCCACTTATCTAACGAAACTGTTGAAAATTGACACACAAACGTCGCATGCAACCTTCGAAACACAAAACTTGTCATTGACTTCTTAAACTGCATTTAATATTTAGCAAAATTCGGGGTATCTAGGTAAATTCCATCAGAAAATATTCAAGAACGTAGGCGTTACAGAAAAGTGATGTTTTCAAGTTCAGATAATGACACGCTCTGATACATAAATTCTTCAGCAACCTCAAATAACTATGACTTGGTATTGTAACGAAATTTGCTCTTAAAGTTTACGTGCCAACTCGAATTGCACTTAAACACTGTAATTCCCAAAACCACTGAAATCTACGAACTGTTACTCTGCTTAGAATATAAAGCAACTTATTTAAAAATATGTAAATCTATTGGGTTTTGCTGTGCTTGTTAGTCTCGGATATAATAAACGTTATTTAAGGGAAGTTTTACGCTGCGCCATAAAACAAAATTGATGCTAATAAAGAACGTAAAAAGCAGCCGTCTCACCGTTTTTACTTCCCCGAGTGGCAAGGATTGGGAGACTCTGGGATTAGAACCCTGTTTCGTAAGCTACTTAACGGGATATTATACGGGCAGGTTTTTATGACAACTAACCGCACGATTTAAATTTTTGCAGTAACAACTCTAGGACTAAACGTTAATCAAACTTCGTGGAAGGTTCGGTGGTTAACTTCGGTGAATTGGCACATAACTAAAGATGAACACATTTCAGACAAGTTCTTCCCTTTTACTATGCTATTCAATGCTATTTATAATACCAAAGCCAAGAAAAAACGTTCCTCTACATGTTTCGTATTTTCTTCATTTCGGAAAAATATCCTATGTCTAGCCTTCATTCATTATTGGCGTGTCCCCGCGTGAAAACAATGAGAGCTTTGACTAAAAAAATAAATATTTTGCTCCCTTTAGGTAAAAGCTTAAAGCGAATGCCAGTCTGTTATGTTGCAGTCAGTTAAAATTCCAGCGTTCTGTTCCAGCTCATGTTCTACTCTATATTTTTTATAACGACTCGGTGAGAATATAGTCTGCTTGCTTAGAAAGTATTCAAAGCTGTGGTAATGTCTGAGATGTACAGCTTACAAGCGCAAGGACTATGAGTTCGAATCCCCTTCAAGTTTACGTGTAATTAAATATTTTCAACTTCTAATTGCATCTAGCTTCTAATACTTTTTTCATACAAAAAACTCCCTGCGATTTACCTGGTTTTACATCAAAAACTTAAGTTATAGGAATTGCATTGAACTCCAACCAGCTGTGTTTTGAGAATGCGTAAATTATATGTAGCTCTGCAGTGCCATAACCAACTATTATTTATTTTTAGAAAAAATGAACTTTACAATTTGGTGCTATAATTCCAAAATGACAAAAGATATTTAAATGCGTTTTTAAATATACTGCTATAATGTTGTGCCCAACGATTACAATTTGCCCCACGTTAAGGGTGCAATTTTCATGCTAATGCACCCGTAAGTGGTTTATTTATTTAATGTTGCGCACCATAAGTGTATAGTATAGTATAGTATTTATTTTTGATTAAAATTTATTTATATCAAGGTGAAATTATGTAAAATATATGCCCTTTTTATATAAGTTTATTTACTATTGAGTTTATTTCTCTTTTGCTAGCTCTAGGAGAACAACCACTCTCAAATCAGGTTAGGTTCATGCATTATCAAAATTATTACCTGTGATAGTTGATTAGTACAATGAAAATTACTTAAAAATTCTACAGTTCTACAACTGTCAACGTCACAAATTATGAAAGTGAAAGGTCAGTCAAATCATATCTGTTACACATATTATTATTTCAAATATCGACTACTTACCGTTGCTTCAAATATGTAATTCACTCGCTATTATTAAAAAACGTATTTACTTTAGATCTTTTAACATATACCTGTTTAGATCACTCAAGAACTCTAATCAGCATCTCCGTCGAATCAAACACACGCAGTCCGCCTACTGATGCTCTGGAACCCCCATTTAAATACGGCTCCATAATTAATTGTAACAGCTGCCGTTATTAATTGCTTCCCGTACAATTTCAATGTAGACACCACCACTGCAACCTCCTGGTCTACAGGAATCACCTTACTTTTCACAGCAATCGCTATGCCCTTTATTCAATTCTTACAGGACACTTCCGACGTCCAACAAGAAGCTCAATGCTACCCACGTCAAAATCCAACTCGAATGTAGAAGTCCATCCAACAACAAGCTCGTCCAAATCCAACAGGATAGTCTCATGCAGTGTGCATCCAATTCCAACTTAAGTGTAGATGTATTCACCTGACAGTAACTCCCATGCAGGTCCAAATCAAACAGGATACCCAATAGTGACTCTTACGCACTTTATCCAAATCCTCGGCAGATTTCATTAATTCATGAAGACTATTTTATTGTTCTTAGCTGTTCTCTTTCTTATCTGTACCATTTGTAGCCTTGTGTATTATTCAGTTTGTTTTAAATAATTATTTTATTCTTCGTCTCGTTAATTTTATTAATAACACCTTTTAATACAGCAACCAGATAATAAAATCATTTAATTAAATGGTTTTTTTATTTTTTAAATTTACTTTTACCGAAAATATATCTACATTTTAGAATAAAAAAAATCGTTGTTATTTAAAATATTATAATTTTCCATAGCAATAATTATTCATATCAATTTTTTTAAAGCTACCACTCCTGGGTACATTTCAATACAGTTTATTTTAATTTGATATTTTTATAAGTGACTTTTTCAAATAATTATTCGACTCTGCCTTTCACCTTAATTCAAGTTATCTTATGGCTTATTCTGATTACCATTTTATATAAAATTATGATCTGAACTTTGTTATTACTAAACAACTATCTTTACTAAATCAAACATTATTTAATTTATATGTTAGAATATTTCTGATAAAATATTGAGTTCTTTACAGGATTTGTATTCAATCTACCGGGTGACTATAAATGGTTGTAATTTTTTTCTTAGGTTGTCACTATTTATGTTGGTGGTACTCTAAGTTTATGTCAAATTCGAGGTTAGCAGGTTAGCTTTTGCGTCACCTTGGATCAAAACTGACGCAAAAGCTAACTGTTAACCTCGAATTTGACATAGACTTACAGTGCCACCAACATAAACAGGGAAAAAATCACAACCATTTATGGTCACCCGGTATTATTCATTAAATAAATCTCAAATAGTTATGTTGTTCTTTTACTACATAAATTCACCGTTGTACATTTAAAAAAAAAGTATAATTTGACTTGGGTCTTCTTCTTCTTCTTCGCATGACTAGGATTGCTCCTGTTTGTCTACCTCTTAATCAGTTTCTGTTGTGGTTGATTGTATATTATCTTTCCACCTTTTTGGCGGTCTTCCAACTGGTCTTCTACTATAGGGTTTGTTGTTCTTACATATTTTTGCTATTCGGTCCGGTCCCATCCTGTCTACATGTTCATTCCATTTCCTCTTTCTCGTTTTTATCCACTTGTTAATGTTTTGGATGCAACATTGCTCTCGTCTGGCACTGTTTCTTTGTCTATCTCTCAACGTAATGCCTTTTATCGTTCTTAGTACTTTCATTTCTACATTATTAATTTTCTGTTTTGTTTTATTCGTGTCTGCCCTTGTCTTCGCTGCGTAAGTTAGGATTGGTCTCATGGTTGTCTTATATACTCTCATCTTGCTTTCTGTGGTCATATATTTATTCCTCCATATGGTTTCTCTTAGACAGCTACTAACTCTCGTCGCTTTGATTGCTTGCCTCGTTACCTCGGCTGTCAAGTTTCTGTCGCTGGTGATTTCAATTCCTAAGTAATTAAATGTCATGACCTGTTCTATGCTTTTCCCCTCTATTTCCATTTTGCATCTACGTGGTTCTTTACTGATTACCATACATTTAGTCTTTTCTGCTAAAATTTTCATGTTATATGACCGTGCTGTCACATTGAAGGTATGGAGTTGTCTTTGTAAGTCGTCTTCATTGTTAGCTATCAAAACCGCGTCATCAGCGTAGCATACTGTAGTGATTTTATGAGCTCCCATTCTGTATCCTTCTCGTTTTTTTTACTTCGTGAATTATTTGATTCATTATCATGTTGAATAGTAGCGGGCCAAGTGAGTCCCCTTGTCTTATTCCTCCCTTTAGGTCTATGTATTTTGTTTCCCCTCGTGGCATTCTGATCTTTGCTTTATTATTCACGTTGATTTCTTTAATTAATTCTATTATCTGTTGTTCTATTTGCTGTATTTCTAGGGTAATATTGATAAGTAGTTTAGGAGAAAATTAGTCAAACATTATTTAGAATGTATGATTTTTGATGATAAATAAAAATCATATAGTCGTGAAATATACTTTAATTTAATTTTTAAGTAAAATTTAAAAAATTAGACGTTTCGCCATTTTTGATGGCTTCTTCAGTAATATTAAAGGTTCATTACAAATCAGTTGTTTAATACATTCTGAAAATAGAAAAAATAGGATTAGCGAACAATTAAATTTTTCCTTTTACATGTGTACTTACATGATTAGATTAAAATTCCTTCACGAGGAAGATAATAATTTGTTTAAATAACAATTTTGTCTTATATTTGAACCTAATATTTTACACTCATATTCATTGCTATTATAATTAAAACTAACGTTTCAAGTAAATCAAATTTAACTTAATACGTCTCTGCTCATGTCACTTGCATTTCCAAACTTTCTACACTTTGCGCATTGCTTGATAACTTAAATATGTGAACGACCTTGCAAGCTCCTTTATCTTTGTTCATTTGCATTCTGGCTTCAGAACAGCTCGCTATTTGTATTGTTGATTAATCCCAAATATGGACTGTACTTAAAATGAATAGTTGCTTTTATTAATTAATAATTAAATTTTCAAACTTTGAAAAATGTAGTGAAGGAATTTTAATCTAATCATGTAGGTACACATGTAAGAGGAAAAATTTTATAGAACCTACAATTTCACATAACTTCGATAATAATGGTACTTACTAAAACTATCGAAAATAGAAATTGAAGTTTAAAAGATTGTTAACCTATAAACTAAATGCAGAACACACTGTTTTCTTGAAAGGTATTGTTCATTAGAGACGACACAGATGATTAATTTCCCATTTTATAAATTAATACGTAATGGCTCTATTTCATCAATACAATTGTGTTAAAAGGAATACTGCAATATTATTATTATATGCTTCGCAGCCAACATCTACCGGTTGCGACTTAATTACTACATTTATATTCTCTTCTTCGCAAACAGCACGCTGAGGGCCCAAGGATTGTCTAAATATAGGCCAAAGGCCAAAATACGGGCGTTGACGACACGGTTACGGGGTTAACGGTTTGTTTTAGCATAATATGTGGGTTGTGACTGACACTGCTTTAAAGGGATTAGTAGGGTGCTCATGTTAATTAAAACACTTTTTGCAAAACGCAGTTTAGTGAGAACAGGCATAAATTGGTAGTTTTAGCTGCTGCCCACAAGAAGTTTGCAATATAAATATTTTAAAAAATGTAAGCCCACATTCTGTATACAGAAAAATAAGATTCAAATTGTGTTCAACAAAACTTGGTTGGAGGACGATCCTATATCCAACGTACGGAAAGTTGGTGCCTCTAACTTCCCACTTTGATACGGAGAAATTTACTCTTAACTTTACTTAACCTTTGCATAAGATCTCGAAGCTCAATGGTGTTGTTTCTTCTGCAATTATTAACTTTATTCTTTCAGCTATCTAGACAAAACTATAACTGTAAGTACTTCTGTGTAAGTAAATAAATAAGACACATCTCAAGTAACTACATTTTCCATAAACAAGTTTTTGAATCTAAGTTGCAGAAGCTGTTCTGAACATAATATTGACATAAGCCTGTAACGGGTTAAAAGATACGCCGTATATTTTTCGAATGTTCCGCGCTGTGAGTTTCGTCGCGACCGTTATGTCGGTGCAAGCGCTTATATGTTAAACATCCTAACTTTTCGCTTCCCGATTTTGAAGGTGTTAAAATGTCTCTTATTAGCCCTAATTCAACTTATGGGTAAGTCTCATGGTCACTTACACGACTTCTTTCATTTTGGCGGCCGTTATAACGTTCCCAGAATTTTCAACCGTTTTCGTAGCTATTCTATGACGCATTTGCTTCGCCGTGGATTGGAATTTATAACCTCATTTCGCGGAGCCACGTGCACCTTATCGTTGTCTTAGAGCTTATTATTTTTAGATTAATGTGAGTTTGACTATCCTTCTGAGTTTATGAGTTCTCGCTTCTATCTTGCCAAACGTTCTGCATTATAGACTCATTGGCGCCTTTGGTATCTATGTATGTATGTATTATCTGTAACCTCATTTACCTTTCGGTGTAGAGGCTGGTGCATTATGCGCTGGCATCTGGCGATACAATGCTCAACTTGCCCCGGATTTGGGGTACAGAGTTGGAGCGCGCCATTGGCGCTTGCGCAGCAACCATTGTGTGAGGTGTGTGTCTTGGTGATGTGTTGACCTTGTTACTCTATCTCTTAAGTCTGTGATTGTGAGTAGAGCACGGTTAATTTGGTGCCTTTGGTAAGTAATTTAATTGTCGAATGTGCTCATGTGCTCATCTCGGAATCGACATAGGGTTCCTAATGGAGACATAACATGCAGACTTTGCAATAGAGAACCCGAAACAGCAATGCACCTCCTGTGCAATCGTGTTAAGGTAGGTAAAGAAAAAGCAAAGTAGATTCGGGCAACCCTGCATTCAACCGAAAGACTTTATTACACACCCAGTGAGAGGCCTATACGTCATGTTACAGAGAACTAATATCATGGAGTGGGCATGACAAATTATCTGGGTGAACACACTAAACCTTCTAGACTGTAGTGTCTTAGAAACTTTGTAGACGGGCGCTAAGGAAGAAATAAAAAGGGCAATGCTTGACATACGTAATGGTAGAATTGGAGAAAGAATATAATATAGAAAAAGCTAGCAGAAACAGTAAACTTTTTAGTTTTAAATATTTCTTAATTAACGGTTTTGAACGTATCCAACAAAAAAGAGAATGGTTAAAGTGTGTTATAGCATTTTCCAATAGATTTACCTAGTTTTTTGCTGTGAATAACTTCAACTTGGCTCTAGTATAATACATAAAACGGTATCCCATTAATTAGTGTCACCCAAAATATTACAAATAAAGGGATTGCATTTCTGAAATTCAATTATTTGAGACAAACCAACACTGGATATACCGATGTACCGAAGTTTAGCCTGTGACGCTACTGTAGATTAAACGTATTTATTTAGAATTACCTACTATAGAAATACTAGTCCACCATGAAATCGGTTAAAACACCGAATTATCGGTGTCAGCTTTATAATAACCTAATAAGCGTTTACACTAAACCTTTATAATTTTCAAAATATTCAAGGAATTTTGCAATTCATATGCCAGATATGCCAGTACAAATATCATTCCCCAAGCTCAGAGCTACTTTTGTGTGAGATAGATCTGAGTTAAGTACCTGAACTATTTAATACATGACAGCAGTAGTTATGAAGTTTGTGATGTACGTCACATACATCCACGATTACTGATGCAACATAAATTGCCTATGTATAGAAATAGACCGAAAGTTTCCGCTGAGGGATCCTTGTCAAAAGCTCAAAGCAAGTTGTACTCTGCTCCCAATTCAATTAACAGTGCATCAACCACCGGCCGTACAAACTGCGGAAGTATGAGGATTTTTTAAAGTTTACTGTCAAAATACGTAAAACGTAGAAATCAATCTTTGTTGTTCAAAACATTATATTAATTTTATTAAATATAATTAATGAGAGGGGGTGACACTTAACCGGAAATTAAATTATCAGCTAGTATTTTAGGATATTCTCAAAAACAATTACGTCAATGATTTTTTACATTTAACTAGCTCATCAGAACCTGTCACGTACGAAGCACCGTCAGCTGATTTATGTAGAAGAACAATTATGTAAATTTGCTGCCAAATTAGGATTTTTATTGCTGCTAAAATTTTTGGGCGTCACCTAAAAAGTCGGAAATTGAAGTGCTATAAAAGTTGAAACAAAAAATTCTAGAGCAATCTACATCTGAAAGTAATTACGCAACTGTCTTACTTATCTTGAGCCATTCCTAATTTTTACTTAAGGATGTACATGTGTTAGATGCAGCTTCACACCGATTTGTAGCAATTTCTTAACGTGGGGCTCAAGAGCAATGATATAAATTCAAATAGAGAACACACATTTATTATTACATTGCGACCGCGTCATCGAGTGATGTAATAGGAAACGCATCACCGATGGTCTAGTTATTTTGCAACTGGGGTTAGTTAGCCACACTGCAGGTGGGTGACTTCATACCACAGCTGATCATTCACGAAAGCCAATGAAGCAAGCCGCGTGAGTCATTGTCCGTACTGCAACACTCGCTTGTTTGCTTGGGCATTCGCACAGTAGGCTGTCAGCACAAAGGCGTCGTTAAAAAAGCTGTCGGAGTTAATCAATATTATCGTTTGGAGCCGTAGCGCTGTATCGTCTGCGCAGCAGACTACTCGCATAAACGCGTCATAGAAACAGCTGTCACCTGTATGAGTTAATCAGTATTAAATAAATTTTGCCCTCAGAACGACATTATTGTTCAAATAAAGGCGAGAGGGAAATGTAATTTCAGTGATTGCCCCACGATAAGACCAATGTGGTCCACACGGGAACTGTGGGGTTTCAAGTTTGTTTTTTCATGGGGGAGTGTAGGTTCTATTATTTCTGTCAATCTGTTATTTATGATGATGGCAAATACCTTCTCTATTGTATTTAAGAGTGTGATCCAGCGCCAATTTGGCAATCTTTCCACTTTTTGGGTATTTTTTATGTGTCAAGCTGTCTGAAGAAGTGGCCCAGCAAAGACATGATTGTTGACGGATTAAGTTTAAGCAGTTCCGTAGGTACATTATTGGGGCTTGTTGCTTTACGGGGTTTCAGTTCCTTGATAGCCTTTTTGATTTCAACAGCACGGCTCGTGTGTGAAAATTCGAAGGTTCTATTATGGGGATTCTTCAATGGGGTGTGGTTATGTTGGTTATGGTGAAACACCAAGTGTTTCCACCTGGTCAATTGATCTATGATGAATGTAAACTTTGTGCCATCGGCGCTTTTAGCTAATGGAGGTTCTTGGGTAACATGTTTGTTTGCCAGTTTGATGAATTTATAAAGTTTGCCAGTATGATTCGATGCTGATGCATGTTCTGCTAGTTGGGCATTTTCTCTTGTCACGCCTGCGCTCTTAGTTGCAGTATTTGCATCTCTATATTTTTTTCTCAGCCCTTCTTTTTACAAGCAATTTACTAATCAAAATATTCCACCAGGTATCATTTCCTTGCCTATTATTTTCGGCCTAGCATATCACTTTTAAAGAAAGTTCCTTGCATAGCCATCTTTCTGATACATCTTCGCTATCAAAAACTAGTGCTGTCTTTCTGGTGATCTCCTCATCAAAGCGTTTTCGTATTTCGGAATTATTTGCTGTCACATATTTCGTATAAAGTGCAATAATATTTTGCAAACTTTTCATTTCTGATCACAAAACTAGAACTTCTACATATTACCATGTAAGTTTTGTTCCAATTAATTAGGCAGTAAACAAATGTCAGAACAATAATAGGGGGACATGGTTATTCCATTATATAAAAAAGCAATATGTTTGTCCTTAGCGACCTTGAAGTGCATTGAAGGAAAATAAAAAAGCAATCAAAACAAACAGATTTTACCGACAAACACATTACCTCATAAAAGTCAGCGAAGCTGCGTGCGTCCGTCACGTTACGTCATCACAAATTGGACATACGCAGTCACCGATTGGGTTTACTTCCTTCGAACAGTGATTGCATAAAATTTATTGCTACAGGATGCTGTGTCATTTTTCAGCGCCATCTAACTGTAATGGCGCAAACCATTACAGGGTTCTATCTGCAACTTCTTTTGGTGGTTACGTGTTAGGCAATTTAATGTCTCAAAATTGTACAATACTGTAGAATGTATTCATTTGATCCAAATAGTAATTAGTACAAATAGACTGAAGAATTTGTCTAGGATGGTGTAGAGAAGCGACTAGAAAGGGACCAGAAAAGGAGGTACACCACAATAACTAGATAAGTTTAAAATGGTAGGAGAAGAACGGCTGAAGATAGTCTAAATCAGATACCAATAAAAAATAAGACTAAATGGAAAACTTCTGAAGGATTTCACGTGGTCAGGCGCTACACACATGGCGATAGCTTAAGCCCGCTTCTGTTAATCATATGTACGTGTAAATTGTACCAATACGTTATGCAAAGATTTAACAAACCGCTCTCTCTTAGAATATGTATGGCAAATAAGGCTAAAACAAACAAAACTGTGCATAGGGGCAACTCACTTAGTAATATTAGATGCACAAATCATGAAATAAGAAATAGATTATTACCAAAGCAGTATTGTATGTAGCAATACCTGGATATTAATAGAAAAACGTAGATCAAATGAAATACGCATGGACAATCCCAAGAACAAGGAGAGATAGGGTGAGAAGTGTGGGAAATAAGTTAAAACCCTGTCTTATAGTTATTGAAGAATTAAACAACTACAATGTGTTCCATTCATTTTCTACCGCGTGCAATTTCGAACGCACGCCGCTTATCTTGGACCGCTGGAAGGGATGATTTTGCGTTGAGCGCGAGGCAGAGATCTGCGTCTGCAGTGAAGGTAGAAGGTTGAGGAGAGGCATCAAGCGAACAGTTTGTGGCCGGTGCGGCTTACTTGTTTCTAGTTTCATAATGCCTGTAGAAATAATTTTATGATTATGAAGACACTTCGATTGTTACGGGATCAACACTTTTGCAGTACTTAAGCCCTTGGAGTTCCGTTTGTAGTTAATTGAGTTATAATCGGACCCCAAAAATGGATTTTTATCGGGCGAGATTTACGCATCCGTTGCCTATGGGAATAATATTTGGTCATAATAAACAAGATACTTAAAAAATATTGTAAATGAGAGGAGACGGGAAGCAAGCAAGAGGAGGCTCTCGGACGGGATGAGATCATGATAATCGAGAATCAGTCAGAAATAGAGTATTTCTTTAGAATTGTTACTGCATCACATAAGAATATATACGTGCTGTTGTAACTTACGTTAAAAGGCTTTAGTTCTGTTTTGCAAAGAAAGCTATAAACTGCATACAAGCAATCTTAGGTTTTTGATACAGGCATGCGAGAACTAAATTTGTAACCTCATACGGGAACTCTCCACATCATTCATCTCAACTTTATGTACGTGAGCGTAAACAGAGTCACGTTCAACTACAAATTAAATTATACCTCGCAGTAAATGTCTCCACGGCAGCCACAGAACACATCTGTTGAAATGATACACCTACTTACATGTCAGCACCGACATCTTTCCTTGTCCTGAGTTGGCTGAATATAAAATTAGATCGTGCTACATATTCTGTCTATTTACCCACTGCATCTGATAGGTTGTGCTGAGACGTACGCCAAACAACCTTTAATTATTGTAAAGTGTTACGATATCTAATTTGCACAGGCACGTGGTTCTTAGTGATGCTTCTAACTCGGTCAATTTAATATTCTGTTTATAGCATGTTCGTTCAATTTTATCAGGTTATCAAAAAAGCACAATATCGATATTAGCTACCGGCAGTTATGGGAAATTTCAGATAAAAGAGTAAAATATAGCTAGTCACATTAGTTAGCATTCATTTAATTGGCCTGTCGTGCATATTCTGTTCATTAATTATATTTTATTAACTCCGACTTTAATTTATACATCATCTATACATGTTTAAAAGCATTGAATATTAAGTCATATTTTGGAGATTTAATAGATTCTAAGGTTTCATGTTTTAAACTATTACACAAAATATATAAAACTCCATTCAATCCACAAGTTGGCATAAATGATACGAAGAATGTGAATTAGAATTGATCAACACCCGCTTTAATAAGTATGGCGTGCAAATTTAAAGAAACCTCTATTATAAGCTGCTGCATTTTTAGCATTTTTGTTCGGCCTATTCAAATAGGTATTAAAAAATTCGCAAATTTCGTAAATTCGTTAAACTTAAACCCACCTGCAATTATTAACGCTATCTACAGCAGGTGGCAAAGGACGTCTGTTCAAGCATTTATCAATTTTCGAATTAAACTATGAATCAAAGAGAGCTGCCATTAGCGGCATGGGTATTAAGCTTACATCAAACTAGAGTTTCACAAAAGCAGCTTTAATCATTTTTGGCACTAGTTACAGGTATTTGACTGGCATCATATCGCTATCATATCGGGACTGGATTTTATGCATAGCGTACCGGAGCACACAACCAGTTTCTTTTCTTTCTCTGTCTTTAACTTAGTTCGTCCTCAATCTGAGAACTATCGTTCACTAAGTAAAAGAAAGAGATAGAAAATAAACTGGTTGTGTGCTCCGGTACGCTATGCATAAATTTCAGTCCCGATATGATAGCGAATTTACTATAGTCGTTTGCACAAAGGCTTGCAATTCGTATAATTTTGTGCTTTGTGCAGCCAGGAATATTGCTATGAACACATTTTAAGCATCTACGATTATTATAGCAATTAATAATATTTCATGGATAATATTTTACAAAATATTCCAGAAATGTGCTATTTTAATTTCTGTATATAGTATAAAATAGCATTGGTTTTCATACTAATTTGTAAAACTGTATTAAAAGTAGTATTAGCCTTGATTTGAACAAAATGTAATCAGAGTAGGCTTGGAAACAATGTTAAACAATTCAGTATCGAAGACAAACAATTGGGGGGAGGAAGCCAAGCTGAAAGGTGTTGTTAGTTTAGCTTCCCCAATAAATCGTTGTAAAATTGTGATTAAATACCCTTTTCCCAATTAAGTGAGTTTAAAAATTTATTTAATGCCCGGTGGGTGTACTGTAGTGGAGTGCATTCATTCGTAGCACCTTTGCAGAAGGTTAAAAGTGTTTGATCGGTGCATTGAATCTTAGCGTGTATTCCGGTGGCTGCTTTGGAGGCGCTAGCAGAGTAATTGGAGCACCCTAGAAGTTGGAGGTAGGCAGTGACCATCGGGGAGAGCAGTGCAGCCCTAAGTGTGAGCAACGGGGAGAGCTGGAAGCAGTTTTTAGTATCACAGAGGTCGAGATATAGGAATCGTTCTGCGACGGCGTTCAACGTTTGTGATAGACAGATCAACAGACAAATAGGATGCCAAGCATCGTGGGACTCGCTAGGAGCTTGATTTCGGCCCTAATTTCGTTCCAAAAGCAACAAAAATGTCAGAAAACTTCACCTAAAAGACAGAATCAATGCATTTCGTGGCGACGTCGGTTTTTTAACACTTCCGGCAGTAGTGTCCTTTGAGTGTGTTTCGTTTTGTAAAGTGTATTTACTTACGGCAATTGTTATCACCTAGGCAAGGTTTTAATTACGTAATCGCAGATAATTGTCGAGAACAGCGGACTTGTATTTCTGAGGTTAGAACTTCATATTTCAGTCAATGTTCCTTTTAGTTAGATAATATCTTGCTACCTAGCTACCTATCCCGTTAATAAATCGCCCTTATACAAAAAGTTTACATTTAAATTATTAGAAAAATAATACCAACATAATTGATTTGATCAAAGATGTATTTTTTGTAATTTCATACAAATAAAAATAATATGTACTTTCTAGGATGTACAGACCCGACCCATATGAGATGCCCATTTGAGATTATTAAACTGAATTATTTATAATATTATAATATCCAGTACACAACAATTTGCAACTAATTATTTTTAACAATTTACTTACAATATCGGCCATTTTGGAAAGCACACTTCCCTTAATAAAAATAACAGTTTGACTGCCATTTTCCTTTTTCGTAAATTTTTAATAAATTGCTATTGCTCATGTAAAACTGACGCCAAATTTAAATACCGCAAAGTTCGTAATAATAATAATATTTTATTTATTTTATTACATCTTACAGCTTGTGGTACGACGTTTGCAATACCAAAACTGTGGTTTGAAGTACCATATATCAATACATGATCTCTGAGCTAGTCCCCTACAAAAATCACGTTTTTACAGTTTCTACCCGCTAAAGCGTCAGCAACAATAAATAGTGCAGGGAGAACTACGAGCGCAGAAAAAGAAACTAGGAGTTAAAGTTGCTTATGCAGCGGATACTGCTGGCTAGCCATTATTTTTCGGGGACTTTTCAAGAGCTGTGGTTTCAATAAAAGGGTGTAAAATCACACGCCTCTTTAGCGTACTGCATCTGAGCTCTTATCTTATATCCGTTTTCTGAATCACGATACGTACTTTGGTAATTTATTGCTATGTGTATGTATACTAGACCACGACGCCTATTTTGCGTCAAGTCGCTAAGTTATCTTCATGTATTTTAAATCTACTTCTAAATTCCTTATAAAAACACACACGGGGTTCGAAATTGAAATTTTCACTTACTGGACATATTAATGTTGTAAATACAAAAATATATCGGCTGAAACAAAGCAAACTCGAATTATTCTGAAACTACATGTCTGTTCCCCAAGCGTAGTGAACCGAAATGAACTTCACCTTCCTAACAAAAATGTCTAGCTGAGGGAATGCGAACGCTTCATTTATATCAGCTTTGGCTTTTATGCAGATTGCCTTTCAGTAAAGAGCAAGACAATGCGTCTCACAAAATCCGGGAAGGTACACAAACTTTGATTCGACTCAATTGCAACACATCAGTCGGTTGTGATTCGAGTCAACCGTTCGCAATCTTGCAACGTTGAAGGCCAAAGGAACTTATTTTTATGCAAGTTTATTTACAATGAAAAGTACACAATTTGTTATGATATTGCGACACTTACATTTATTCGTAACAATGACTTAGTCATTACATTCAAAACAAATTTGCATTTTAACAGAAAGTCAACATTTGAATTTGCTATTCAAATCGGGATGTACGCTGCTCCTGAAATTCATAACTGTACTTTCTTCGAAGGGATTTTGTTCATTTTTAGAGTTTGCGCCGCTGGACATTTCTGCAAATATAGTACTTGTGTAGCATGTAGCAATACATTGCGTAAGCGAATAGTTTACTCGGTATTGGTCTAAAAAAAGCAATAATGACGGCAATGCAACCTACAGTCCTGAAAGAACGGGTATGATAGACCATGTGATTTACTCTATAGGTAGAACAAGGGCTGATAGGAGAAATTTCGGCTTCCAGATACTCAACTAAACTAATCTTTCATGATAACGTGAGTGCAAAAAAGTTGCACGAGAAACGCAAAAACCATGCCCAAGAAAATAACGACTCAGTTCGTCTTAACTATTCCAAAATCGGGAAACGAAAGGGAATGAAATTAACAAGCGTGATAGGCGGAGTATTTTGGATGCTAGCAATGCGGTAAATTCGAAAATACCTAAACAACTAGGCGTAGACTTTGACCAGTAACAACTACATACATAAAAATCTGAAGGCATTAAGACTGTTGTAATAACTGACGAGCTAAAGGAGTTAATAACATGGCGAGTTAATCTACAATAATTTCGGTAAAATAAAACTTACGGCCACTTATACCCAGTAACTGTTTTAAGATGAACAGTGAAATAAAACTTGTACCTGGGCCATTAAATCAGGAGCTATTGATTGTTATGTTTGTTTTCTCACGCCCAAAATTTCTAAGACACGCCGCTGATCCTAGACCGTTGTAAGCGATGATTTAGCATTGAGCGCGTCTGCCATGAAAGCGGAGGGTTGAGAAATATCAAGTGAACCCCATTTTCGTGTTGCCATATAACTGTCAGAAGTAATGGTATGAAGACGCTTTAATTATTACCGGATAATTAACACTTCTGCAGTGCTTATTCCTTTGGGGGTCCCATTTTTGATAATTGAGTTACCGTCGTACCCCAATGTCGATATGACGTTATCTGATGTTTACCGTATCTTTTACTAGTTATTATATATTTACACTTGCACATTTGCAACATTCTTAATTCTTGTCGTTCTGCTAGTACCTTACGTACGATCTATGGCAATTTCCTCAGGAAACTAATCAAATTGCGTCTATTACAAACGATCCAGTACCAGCTGATTTGCATTTAAATATTCCAATCAAATTGATGTATAAAATTGCAAACAGCGGATATGTCTATATATTATTAAATATTTCCAGATAACTACAACTGTCCAACTGTATCAATTAAATGGTTCTCCTTGCAACCATGGGTTGTCTCAAATAGATCACTATTCGGTCTAAAAGTGTTTTTAACTGGCCTCAATTTCAAACCCGCATACACTGGATTCGGCTGGATGGCCTAGATCTCTGCTTCGGTTTGGTTTCCTATTTTGCAGATAAAGCACTAAAAAGCTTTGCAAAGTAGGTTACACACTTGGCTACGATAATGAAATCCGGCAATTTACAGTAGGACTGGTCTTATACACTCGCCCGCTCTAACCTAGTTATCCCTTGGGCCATGCAGGGCGCCAAATGTGGCCGAATCCCTGTGTCGTTCAAAGTCACATCCACAGTTTTCCTGGTGCAAACCGAGGAATGTCCCGCGCGGCGGCAATCACCTGCAATGCCGCCTTGATTTTAGGCGCAGAGTTGGTTTATTCCGATTGCCGAACGTCGTAATTTCCTCGACTGCGACATTCCGGTCCATAAAGGAGGTTTGTTACACGATGTCGAATGAACGTCAACCTCCCTTTCATACTGCCACCACTCCACTTAACTCGAACTCAAAACGAGGGAAAGTTTTCCCATTTATTCAAACCTTTTTGCGAGCTAAGATAAATTTAAATCGGCCTGCAGACATGCAACCAAATACTCGTGTTTGCCAAATTAATTTGCTCCTGGATGGCCAGCCCTCAGTTACGTTGGAGTTGTTATTTTACATTAGTTGACGAGCAGAGGAACAAAATTAAATTGTATGTCAATTTGTCCCAGCTGATTGCTAGTAGTTATCTTTCGTTATACGTTTATTTCCATTACGTTTTATTAGTAAATTCAATCTAAAACGGGAGCAGCGGAAAATTGCAAAACCTGTTATAAATTTGAAGCATTGTTGGTTTAACCCTAAATGGCACGACTAAGATGAATAGTTAACGGTTTACTTTGTTCTCAGCTGAACGAGCAATCCTTGAGGAAGTCAGGTCGTTTAAAAAAGGGAATAAATAATCAAATTTTAATCACTATAATTCAAAAACTGGTTCCTTTTTGCAGAAATGTGTTGTTCTAAAGTAGAAGTAGCAACCCTACTCAAGTCAAAACTGCCTAATCTTTAATCAAAATTGCTAGATATTTGTAAATGTTAGCTTGATTAAATTCCAAATACTTTCCAGTAACCATGAAAAGGCTTTTGAATTTGAACGAAAGAACTACTAATTGAAGTCGTAAAATTTTTAATTAAATTATGAATGTCTTGAAATTTTATATCATCCTTATATTACAGCCTGTAAAACGTGCAGATACTGTTTACGATAAAATGGAAATTTAACGAATTTTCCGAATCTTTACGAGCAATTGCCTGCTGCAATACTCTTGAAGTGGCGTGTCGTTTGGAAGACGCTCGAGATTTATAAATAAAGGTAAATAAATACAAATGCAGATACCTGTAAAAATAATCGTCACACAGAAACACAAGCCCTACTTGCCAAAAGCTTCTATGTGAAATGTGCTATTGCTCTAATAATGAAAATATAACAGAATGGTAATATTTTAAGCTACATTTTAATATTAAATTATAGTTTACAAAATATCATGTATTCTTATAAGCTGACATGTCTTTTATGCACCGGGATCACGTATTTCGTTGTTTTTTACTTCTTTCCGCGGCAACATATCAGGTCACGGGGGAATAGTTCAGTAGTTAGCTAGATGTAGTCGCGCAGATGGGTTGCGCGTGGTCTGTTATTTGTTCCGTGAGTATCGCCGTTTGTGTAAGCCTTACCCTTCCGATTTCAAGCAAATTACGACGATTATCGGACACATTCAGTTCCCCAAATGCAGTCTACGTTTGTGAAATTCCGAATATCATCTCGTTTTGAGTTTCCCGGAATTTCATATCTACCGATGGTCGGATACATTCAAAACAGCACCCTATATTGTCTTGTTATTTTTTCGCAACCCTTCTACATCTCAAGGTAGTTCCGGAAAAAACCTTTCGTTCATCGTGGTTCACGCTAATTGCTAATTGCGTTTCCAACACAGCCTAGAAGGGTCTACCGTTACATCATGTGTACACCTACCCAAAGTTCACCTGTCAACAACTTAGCAAGGGGTAAATTTTGCTTCAACCCGCAAATATAGCTTGACCAAGATCTTGTGCTACGCTAGGAGCCTGTAACTATCTAAGCTTTTCGTATTTTGACGAATATTGAATTGCATATCAGCCAAGTCGAATGTATGTTTATTATCTAATATTGCATGTGTAATTTACCGATAAATAAAGAATGAGACAGAATATAATTTTTTGTATAAATTATTGCCAAGTTGCAGGCTGCGAAATAATTTTTGGGGTGTATTACAGTTCGCAGTGTAGTAGCGCCTTCAGATCTGTGTAGTAATGACTTATCACGACAAGCAAGTTGAAATTCTTGATTTGTTGCGGTCAAAGCTGCAATGCTGGCCGACTTAAATAAAATACTAATATTTCTGAGACCAGTAGACCTCGCACAACTGGAAGTTTTCATTCGCCATAAGCTAAGCACTGAAATAAAATTCACCCCATCCCCATATATCTCCCTCTCTGAAAGTTTTTGGGTAGATACTGACTATGGGGTATGACTTATGGGAACGGGTGCAATACAATGAAACCACAGTTTGGCACCACCGTTACCAAGCTTCTGTACATTTTCGCCGCTATACGTAGGTACATAGACAAAATTTAATTTTCGTCTAGTCGTTTCGAAAGCTCTCTCTTCGCTCGGTCACTTATTGAGACATTTAATTGTTCAGATGGATGCCTGTGCTTTCTTGAGGTGTGTCGTTTTTAAAAGGGGAGGGCCCCGTGTTCGGAATGACATTTAGAATTTTGTTCAACTGAAGAACCGTCACCGAGCAATCTGTGAGGTTAAAATTCTCTAAGCGGATATAAGACGGTGTTCGAAAAAGCTTCAATACATTTTCAAATTGAGGAAATTTGTTCCGAAGATTAAATCACGCACCTGTGGAGTTTGCTTAGTTGCAAATTTTCACAAGTCGAAATAGGCACAGCTCCGGTAAGAGACTGTTTCGGTTTTAGAGTTGTAGACTAACGTTACTTTTCGCTGTAATCTTTTGTTGGAGTATATACTTTTTGGGGTGACCTGCAGGATGTGGTAATTGCTACGAAGGTCCTGAAAGACGATCTGGTTGATACCAGGTGGAAAAGAGTGAAATCCATTGTCGGGACTATTTTGGCGTAGTTTGATTAAAAGAACCTCGTGGGAATCCACAACCGAATGTTGCCTGTTCGTCTGTTATTCAGTGACTTTTGTAATGATCCAGGGCAGGTATTTGCGGCTGTAATTAGGCCAGTGCAGACTGCTTTTAATTCCATATATTTTCTAGTAATATCAATACGAGTATATGCTGTAATTCAATTTAATCGTACCACAATTTTGTCTCTACCTTTGGAAGTTAAGTTCGGCTATCGTTACGACGCGACGTGAACATTAGTCGAGTCCATTCTACCTTGGTTGCATAAACCGGGATTTTGTAAATATTTGCATGAATTCTGACTTGACCGTGTCAAGTTGTATAAATTCCGGCTCCATCGTTTCAAATTGTATACATCCATACTTTTCATTGTCAAATTATTGTTCTTTAGTTAAGTTAATCAACGTATTTAACACGTTAGGAGTGATCCCTGTGATGTGGAAAATATGTCATACTGTTTAAAACTAGCTAAATTAAGTCGCCGATTGGTTAACTTAATTTTTACACTGGTACCCAAACGGTTCGAATGGTTGCATATTTCACTGATGCCACACTGTTGGGATAATTGTTTAGTGTGGGGAAAATCTATGTAGGCGTCTGGTAGGATACCCTTTATAATAGCTAGTTGTGACATTAGATCGGTAGTTAAGTTTTTATTTATTTGAGGTGAACTAGCAAGGCCACAAATGCTAATACCGACCGTGTATCGCATAAAAATATTTTGTATACTGAACCAGAAAAAGAATCATTTTGAAAGCAAATAATTTGGGAAAGTTATTTAATTAATCCCCGTTAGAATTTAATAGAACATGTTACATTTGTAGCACCCAATAAAGTATATAAATATGGATACTTAGTAACATGGTTCTGTAAAATGTATGTACTTTTGTGTTACTTTTTTAGTTTTTATACACTTAAATATTAATGGTTATTTGTGGAATAGCAGTAATTACATATCGTTTTATATTACATCTGTTATTACCCAGATTTTATTGACTGACATTATATGATATTCAATGCGTTATGAGTGCCAGATAGAACGACTGAGCGTCTTTTAAAGAAATCTTCATGTATTAAGATAAGTCAAACCCAAACCGTTTTCGCCAGGTAGTCGATGGTATGTTTACCGTCTGAGATCGCCAAAAATCTCGTACTATTATGAATGATAGCTTAATAGAGTCTTTAAATTTACTGTATGCTTTTCATTTGTAAAGCGCAGTATAGTTTTACGTGTTTCGAAGTCAATTAAGCATTTTCAGATATACGCAAAGTAAATTACAGGTTGAGCCTGAACACCGTCCACCTTTCCCGTTGCCGAGGAGGTTTATTGTTTTAACTATTGTGAGCGAGCCCCGCTCCGCTTGTTATTTCAGCCTATGACCCTCCCCCACGCCAGTGATCTACTAGACACCTGTTCCGGTTGTTACGGAAATTTACCGATAACACGTTATTAGTATACACATAAGATCGCGAAGTAGAATCGGTGTGCGCCCAGTAAATCGATCAGTAGCGGGGTGCGAGACGGATAGAACAAGCAGACAGAAATTGAGAGGGTTAAAAAACTAACGTTGGATGCGTTTTGCTTGTGTTTATATAATAAGTAATTATATCATGTATTAATAAACATTGTGGTGTCGGGCAATTGATAGAATCATAGTGTAACTTATCAATAAACGAATTTAACAAATTACTAGCAATGACATGTTCTCTACCATTAATCGAAGTTGCTCCAGAAATGTAATTGCTGTCGTTCAAACATCTTTCAAGCCTGCAAAGTATTTCTAAACACTTCTTCACCTGTTCTTCAGACTTTTTAAACAAAGCATTCCAGTATTCCACGTTTGAATAAATAAAAAGACTCAGTCATCTGTTAAACTATTTGTTTGTTTGTTTGTTTGTTAATGGACAAGGTCTAGGCATGCAGAGTACCAGGTACCTTAAACACCGACTGCTTGGGTTAATATATTTTATCAAAATTGCATCAAGTTGTGCTGTTTAAGAGAATCTCATTCAACCATCAATGGGAACCATGAATGGGAAAGACAAGAATCTAGGAAATAGCCGGCTGTTTTTTATGAAAAACAATTCGCTTATATGCCTTTGTCTTTTCCTAAAATTGAGGTATACAAATACATAGCACAAAGCTACTCCAAATTCGGACACGGAAAAAGTGACAGAAGCTATATTCTGCATTTATAATTTTTGGAGCAATTTATTTTGTATTCAATTTATTCATAGGAAACTTACAAGTGATGTTTATAATGTTCTGGGAATATATTTGCGGTTTACAACTAATTTACATGCTGCTGCGATTTGAGTCTTTCTGGATGATTTCCAAGAATGAGTTTGTTTCAACTCGTCAACCAGAAAGACAGTGAAGGGGTGTTAACAAAGCATTGCACTAGAATGCAGCAATATTGACTATCACTTAACCACTTCTATCCATCTTCATAGCCGTTCTAAGACAACACAAAATTAGCAGAACAAATTCCTTCGTTCCCAGGAATTTCCTTTGTGACAGTGCGTAGGTTTTATTGGATTGCCTTTCAGGTTTATGATTTATCAGCTCTTACAATATTGCACATTTATATATTTACCCAAATAAATGTGCTGAATTTATCATATTTAAGGAAGTAGTTCTAGTATTAGTTGAAATCCGCCTAGCTCGGAAGAAGGAATCGACGCAGAAACGAAGTATCGATAAGTTCTAATTAAATATTCTGTGCTTCTGAGATTTTCTTCATTTTTTCTTACTAGCGTTAAAGCTTGAAAAAAGTTGGTCCAAACAATTTTTTTCTGCGCGTTTAAAGACTCACTATAACGTCAGCTTCCAGACAAAAGAGGATAAAGAATAACTGTACAAGGTAAAACATTTTGTGGAAACTTAGTAATACATAAAAATCATTACAGAAATGTAAATATTGTTTATGTCGTTCGAATTACGAGTGTCCACAAATCTACATACGTGTGATCCATACTTACTATATCTATGTTTTCAAAACGTTTTTGATTTTTCCCCAAACTTTCATCGGCGCGTTTTGATAATCAAGACTATTTTTAAATTGCCAAAAGAAATAGAAGTCCTGACGAAGAAAAACAATGATCTTTTTAAGTGACATTGAAAGACAACATAGTAAAGAATGAATATATAGATACTTCAAGCAAGACCGTTTAGCTTATAACAAATCTTCGAACAGAAAAACTAGAATGGCATGGTCACTTACTATGTATATGACAATAGTGAACCCTGAAACAAAAAGGTCGTCCCATGTTAAATAGCAAATAATCATTTATCCTCTAACTCGCGATAATTCTACTCGCAACAGGGCTTTCAGAATTATAGTAGATTACCACTGTAGGTTCTGTTTTATTGAACAATGCATTCAGGTGTACACTGGTACTTTATTTGATTTTACTACCTTCAGTGGTATATTTAAGGTAGGTGTATTAACAAGATTATATGCATAAGTTCTGAAATAAGTTGTAAAAAATTGAAGTGGCGGCTTGTAAAACGGGAGCTTGACCTTGCCCGCCTGAGCATGTTCAGAATGAAATTTCAATACACGGTCGATTTGTACATGCATGTAATTTTAACCAAGTGCTTGAAAGTTAAATGCTGGCCAATGTGTTTGCGAATTCCGCACCAATATAGTGTATACATGGCGCGTGGTAGTGCCGGAAGTGGTCAAGCTTGGCAAATATTGCCAGGCGCCTGCTTAATTTCAGCGAGTCAGTGTGTGTTCTATTATCGATGCAGAAGTGAACACCAGGCGACCTAGTTTTGGAGAGACGTTCCAAGACAACCGAAAAGCGAGAGTTTCTGCTTTTCCTGTAAAATTCCGAGAGCGGTGAAGTGTTAAAATAGCAGCCATTTAGACGTACGAAGAGGGCCGAAGTCCTGAATACGTATCTGTTGCCGATTTATAGATTCAATCAGACAACCAAGGAAATGGTCACGTCATCGAGTGACATAATAGGGGAAATGTCATCGAAGGGGCCTATGAGAGCCAGATCCAGGTATTTTGCAAATGGAATCTGTTAATCAGTATCAATTCTTTTATAGTATTTGATGCACACTACGCGCCAACATATGCGCTGTCCCCATAAAGGTATCGTTAGAAACAGCTGTAGGAGTGATTTAATATTATCGTCCGGAGCGTCAGCGGTGTTACGACTGCGCAGTATGAGCATAAATGAGTCGTAGAAGCAGCTGACAGGATATGAGTTAACCATTGCGCAGTAGAAACAGCTTTTCCTCATAAATGGACATTACTGTTTGTACAAATGCGGGTATAAACAGGATTATTTAACATTGTCTTTTACAGAAAATATCTTTGTTGTGAATTTGTGCGTAAATTGGCTTTTTGTTGAACTGAATTGTTGGAGTTAATATTTCCGGCTTAGCACCAGTTCATTGCAACATATGACTTTCTCTAACGTCGCACTGAGGTAAATAGAACAAAAGAGATTGATATTGAGCTAGCTAGCAATAAGAAGGAAAAAGTAATTCATAAGAGTGTAGGAACTTACTCAGTCCCATTGCAAATTCTAATTACTTTTCTGCAATCCTCAGCTGAATAATGTATCAATTAGGATTATTTTCCGAACTAGGTATCTCTATAACCGTTTAGGTGCAGTATCGCGTTACCACTTTTCCCTAATTTAACGTTCTGGTGTAAAACTGCCTTTGGAACTCGTAAATTGAAAATCAGTTTCAAGATACTCATACGCCAATTGACTGTGATATTACCCGTGGTAGTCGTAAACCCTTGACAAGGAAACTCTTCCTCAGTTTCAACGACCAAAGCTACCATCTACCCGGCTTACGAGTAAAGAGAGCGCATAGAACCACGGTTTCGTGGAGAAAACCGGTCACTGGCCTAATATTAGAGGAGGAAGAAGAAGGCTAAATATTGTTGATCACCATTCTTGGTAATTTTTTTTAAGTGAACACAAATAAATTGAAGTCTTGCCGAGATTTAGTCCTAAAGCCGTTGCATTTTTAATCATGTACTATTTTTAAAGAACTGATTTTTATGTGCTATTATAAATAAAATTACAATATAAACCAGTGGACATAACTAGCTAAGTCTAGTATGGCTACACGAACCTCTAAAATTCAAAAATGAAAAGCCCCGTATTATTTTTTTAATTTGTCCATGTTCCTTATGCGATCGGAGGTTCTTCACACATTCCTATTCTACTTTTCATCCTCTGCAAGCAATTTAAAGTCAAGAATTAAAAATTTACAAAACCACATAGATAAACATACAGCGAAAAAACACAATTAAAATTAAAATTGTAAAAAAATAGGCAACTAAGTAGAAAACTGCAAAACTGTAGATCGCATAAATTGAAACTACCATGGCATTCTAGCCCTTAGTCAAAACAGAATTTCAGAACACCAAAAAATAGGTAGTCAAAGAAAACAAGTGTCGAATGCGGTACATCATTAAAACAAAGAACTGTAGCTCATACATAGGAAATTTTCTGCATAAAAAGCTCCTTACGTTATATTATACTTATACCATACACATATAATAGTATATTATGATACGAGTTTTGTAAGAAGTAAGTGCTACAAAATGCCTTATAAACGAGGTATCATACAGTATTTTATCTACTTTGCCACTTTTCTAAGCAAAAATATGAAAATTTTTAGTATTTTTATGATAGCATCGCTTTGTGTCCATTACGATACGCAAACGCGTATCGCAATAGTAGATAAAACATTTTTGTAGTATCTGCTACAATTACATATACCTATCTAGCGACTGCAATTTTATAATTAAATGTCCCTATTTAAAATAATTTTAACTCCTGATACGCAGGGTCAATATCCACAACTTCTCATAAAACCCCGATCATTATTCCACTAGCAATTCGTGGCCAAATCCACATTAGATGAAATATTTTTGTAACGAAACGTTAATAAAAATAGGGAGGCAAGGTCTGGTACAGCGAAACAGAAAAGCATATAATAATATCCACTGCAGAGATAAACGCTAACAGTAGTTACAAAGAGATTAAGTACTACGAACTACTGAAACGACACGGCTGAGAAACATCTTAGGCTGCGTACAAACACTAGCTAAAAAAGAGGAGAGTGATTTCAGGACTTACTAAATTGATAAACAACATTCTGGTGAACGCAGTAAACCTACTACCAAAGACTTCAGAGCCACAAAACTATTGGAATTGCCATCAAAATGGTAAATCGACAATGTATTTGAACCGACCTGATGCGTTACGGGGTTTTAGTCGAATAATAGGTCCTGGAAAAATGTTTGAACCTACTCATTGTAAATGTTGATTTGTGCTGGTTATACGATAACATTTATAATAAATAAGGTGGGAATAAATAGAAATCCACAAAGGTGCTAAATATCGAAAGCGTAACAAAACCTTGAATTTAATCAGGGTTTAAAAGTTATCTCCGTAATCCACAAATATTGCAAGGGTCCGTTTAATGAATTACAAAAGCAGAATGTAAATTTACCCGACATATGTAAATGAAGCTTACGCGGAATTTCCCCGTAGAGTCCTTAAGCGCGTCCTTGCAGCAGCCTTTACGAATTGCGTTACGATGTGTGTTATCGGGTGATGTCCTGCCCTTGCAGCGCCGCCAGCATCGAAATGAACTCAATTAGGAAATCCACAGGCATCCCGGCGCTTGTTGGTTATTGCCGTCAACAGCACGCCGAGGCTTGCAGCACAAGCTTTTAGTTAAAATTTCATTATTTACGCTTACATGCAAATCTTTCTCAAATTTATAATGCCCTATCCGTTTGATTTTGCGCGTATGGCCATGACTGGGTCTCTCGTGTGTTTTAAAGGGCTGCATAACAAAACGAAAATGGGATGTATTTGCGAAGAGTAGATTGCGAGACCCGCTCAAATATTAAACTGTTTAGCTTTAAAATGTAATAACTTTGCTCATTATCCATTTTGGCTTTTAACTTTGTCCCTGCAATATATAGCTTTTTCCAGTCACTAACAAGCGTAGAATATTGGTCGTTCTATAAATTCAAGATCTTCTCAAAAATATATCAATGAAATGAAGCTGCCAAAAAAAGTATATAGAGTATCTCTGCCATTGTTTGCACACATCATCATAATCAGTTATTTCACTACTCGATATGGGCATTCTCTAGTTTCTTTCTCCATGAGTCAACGGTGTTTACTAATAATATAAAAACTACGAGAGTTTGATGAGTGCTACAAGGATTTACCAATCATGCAAAACTAGAGTCGCTATAACTGACTGTTTCACGCTGGTTGAATTTGTGCAAGCATTTGATTTTCGTAGTTACGGAATTATCTTTGCCCTCGTCCAATTCGTACCTTAGAACATAAACTTTATAATATTGTAGAACCAGGTTGTTTGCTGACAAGAGATGGAACTTCTTGGTTGCAATAAGATGTAACGGGGGATGGTCAGGCTTTACCACCCATTTAAAGACAATCTTAGCCTACGTCTTTCGTTACAAATGAACATACTTCAATGGTTAAAAGTATATTGAATTAAATAATAAATACAGAACCTTATATATGATTGAATGTGTGTCGTGTTTTTTTCAACCTACTATTAACATAGACAAAAAAAACAATAGTATGCAATTATGCAGCGTAATTATACAAAGTGGTCGCAATTTGACCCAGTGCAAGTCGCATAACGCAAAGGTTGGCGAAACGCTTCCTATAGTAATTGCAACTTGACCCAGTAACTTGATGCAAAGTGCAAAGTCAAACATCTTATCTAGTACACGTTGAACTAGTTTTTGTATCCTAATTACACGCACTTTTGTATTTACATGATTCCACTTAGTTTTACACCTTTTTGTTAATCGTCTGGTCCATGGTCAACACTTTGAACACTGACATACATTTCTATTTAAACAATATTAAGAAGAAACTAAAATAACGGTCCTTTATACACGAGCATTCAACTGCATAAAAGCCGCCGACTCTCACTATATAATCCGATACTCAAGCAGCGAAATGACTCTGACGTCACAAGTTGCCACGATGAGTTTAGGCCGACCCAAAAAAACGCCTTGTTTGGGACATAAGATGATGCAATAGGCTAATTTCAGAGATTTCAAATAGGGAAAATCACCAACCTCTAATAATTACGTGCGGATATGCTATGCAAGTTCCCGTTCTTACAACTGGGCCAGGCTTCCTCACGTTACTCTGAAAATCATGAGCCCCGGACTGCAAAGTTCCACTGGAGATACTGTCGATGTATGTTTACCACTGATTATTATTCAGATCTAACTCGAAATAATTTCTGTAAGTCGAGACGTGGTTACAACATCTCGCATTGAAATGTACTTTCTTGGGCGGCGGCCCAATTCGGTCGCGCAAAATGATCTAAGTGCATACTGCCGGTGTCACGCCACGGATTCCGCTCCTTTTGCACGAGCGGGTCGCACTTAATATTTCTTACGTACTTATCAAACTGCTTCCCGCGACACCTGCAAAAACTGGACACTAAGAACCGCGGTTTGCAGATGGCGGAAACTCAGGTTGTATATTGAAAAATTATTAAATACTATCACTGCGCTCCAGTGAACCTGGGTCAAATGCCGGTTTACATTCTAAAGACCAGAACGAATTTAGAAAGAGTGGACCATGTTTAGACAATAGACTGCTAATTAAATAAATTATTGAGAATGTATTAATGCAACGCAGATGGTCTATCTCCACTTCGAGAAGGCCATGGGCCATTCTAATAGAAGATTATTGTGGAGGAACTTACAGGACGCTACCCACAACAGTTGATAAAAACACAAAGCTTACATCTTGAAAAACCCAATTTTACACTTTTAGTCGAAATGTTTGTCACCCAGGAGGTAGGATACGGGTACAACTGGTCACCCATCCTATTCAATATACATTATATAAAATTGACGACATAATAAAAGTGGAAAGCAGTAGGATCCTAACCAGTTACAACAAAAATGATAATAAACAATAAATAGTGGAGCAGGTGAGCCACTTCAACTATTTAGGGAATGAAACAAATTAGACTCGCGATAAAAACATTGACAACAAAGAACAATTTTATAATATGATAGCTGCCCCTCTATTACTTCACGGAGACAAGATAGCAGGTTACAGACCTCGGAGATGAACGTCCGCAGACAAATAAAATGATGTGCAAGACTGGACTGCATAAGAAATCAACCCATATGAGAACTAAGTATTTACAATATCAACAAAAAGATAACAACATACAAAAAATCGTTTCCTATAAAGAATGTACGATACACGACTCCCGAAGAAAACCTTACAGGAAGAAATTCTTGAACCAGCAATCGAAAATATACAGGTCAAAGACCTGAACCCTAAAGTGTAGAATAAGGTTAATCTCTCCTTTTTCTTATTTATTATCCTTTATTATATTTTTATCTCTATCCTCACTATTTATTCGCTGTTTTCTAGATTTTTAAAGTTCGGCTGTAGTCCTACATTCAATTTTAGAGTGGCATTCCAATCTTTATGCTCTACGCCCGTCTTCGCCTACCTTAGCAGGGTCATCTTATAGTCTCTTATAATGGTTTCCCAAGTCTTTCTTTTATCGTTATCTCAAGAAGGGGTCATTCGAATATAGCTCCGAGGCACCTATAGTATCTCAGTCTCTTTTGTCATCCAGTAAATGTTAGTACCTTTCTCTTATTATTTATAACTACACTAGAAAATGTATAAAGAGCTGAAAAAACACAGAAACAAATGTAAACGGTGAGAGATTTAACAAGAGGATAGGTGAAGATCAAGTAATATACGTCAATGGCTATACAGTATACATATACACTTACGATAAATCATGGAAATAGACAAGCAAATACGCGGAAGAAAAATTATAAGCTGGGTGGCCGTTGTAAATCTAGTCACATGTTAAAAAACAAGAATATTTCGCTTGAATTAAGAAGCCTAGTAATTCACCAGTATGTTACACGCCTTAAGACACAGATCACAAACATGGATATAGCAAAAGCAAACATGGAATCAATTGTAAAAACACAAAAGGGACTGGAAAAACAAAATATAGGGATCTCGTTAAAAGACAAGAAAAGAACACTTAGATTAAAGAACAAGCAAAAGTCATCGATGTGACATGTTATATTTATTGTATCCCGCGTACAATTTTCGAGTGCAAGCCGCTGAGCTGAGACCGGTGGAAGGATGATTCTAAGTTGAACACCCATATCGGGATGGTCTAGCAGTGAGAAGAAAAGTAACGCTCTTCGTGGCATCTCGGTTGATACCAGATCAATCACAAGTTACACACAGTACTTAAGCCCTTGAAGTCTGTTCTCGTTTTCGAAATACCTAGGGTCGTATTTCAATAATTAAATCAGATCGGACCAAATCACGCATCGCCCTAAATCCTTTCTATCGGATTTCGTTTCTTCGTCAACGCGGGCTGAATTTCAATGCCTGGCCAAACTTTTCGAGCTCCGCAGAGTGGATCAGATTTGCTACCGAACTCCGTGACTGATTCCGTTAATCTTCCAGGTTTTGTTCGCTCTGCTTGTGTTCCGAATACCACCACCCATTGAGGCTACTGTTTCGAGCTGTACTTTCCCGAATTTGGGTAACTGCATTACGCTGTAATTGCTCTATTTAATGTATATGTAATTCATGCGCATCATGCCTCCTCTTAGATGCAATATTTCCGACGCTTTGGTTTCTAATTGACATTGCCGGTTAGGTACATTTTTCGTATAATACAACGTTTGAGTCTTTCTCCGTCTGGGATGCTAAATGTCATTTGGGCACGTCAGCTAGATTACGGCTACACGCCATACTAACGTCACTTTTTATGAAGTTCCCCCGTACTTGTAGTTGCTTACGGACCGCCCAAGAATCCCTTTTGCTTGTAATAAGGTGTGTTCAATATGACGTATCAAGTTACGCTTTACATATATATTTTCATTGTGAAGCAAACTGCAGTTTTCAGGTCTGCTAAGCATTGAAGTAGATGTAAAACAAGTCCATCCTACAAATAAAGCTCCATATTCCCCCGACGCTTTGTCAGACGATTTCTTCTGGGTTGAAAGCCCGCACCCCCACCCAAACATCCACCAGTTAGAGTAAGCAACTCAGCGGCGCTTAAAAACAATGAAGGTCACCTACGTCTCTACCGAAACAATTTTTCTAAAAATCACCTGCGTTTTCAGAGTAATACCGCGCCCATTTCCCACTGTAGCAAGTCGGGGGCATCTTTTAATCTATCTTTAGTTTATCGTTTTTGCGCTACCAACCTATTTTTATTTGTTTTCGGGTTCGGTATCTGTGTCGATAATGTCAACTTCCCGTATCCTTGTTGTTTGGAAGACAATAACAAAATAAGAAACCCGTTATGAATATAACAGTCCTAGCACTGTTGTGTTTTGTGTAACATTGTTTTGTATAGTTACTATAGAAACAACAGCCACCCACTTTATTTAGGCAAACAATATATGTCATAGTCAACGGCATTTTAATTGTTATTAATTGATAGCCCAAAAAGTGTTATACGAGACTCGGTTGTTAAGTGCCTTACAGGAACAGTCCTCAAATAATAGTAAAACTCGACCCCTCGGGTCTCGTTCTTCTAACTTTTTTCAGCCTGACTTAAGTCACTTACGGATCTTGTAACGTAATATACTGTTTCACGTCTGATAAACACGGCAAGCAGGAAAGATGAAATAGTAATTTGCTAGACACGCTTAGATACAGAAACGAAAAGTGGAACAAAATTCAAAATTGACGATCGTGGCTAAGTAAAGGAAATGAGGCATAACAGTTAACATGTGTTGATGGTATACAAAGGTTTTCAGGATTCGCGTGGATTCGACCCGAGGGGTCGCGTTTTACTATTATTTGAGGACTGTTCCAGTAAGGCACTTAGCAGTGAAGACAAATGGGGAAGCTCTTTATGAGACTGGATAAATGAGCGCTAAAATGAAATAAAAAGTAAACTTTCTCTTGCCATTTTCAGCAATATTTCCTTTTATTTCTATTAATTGTTTGATTGTTTTTTCTGGGGTGTTCTTTCATTTCCGAAATTATTGCACTATTTTCTTAACGATTACATTGTCAACCATCATATCCCCATACTATTATTAGTTTTTTTAGTTCCTTTCACCTCTATTCTGTCTTCACACCAAGATATTTGTAATTACTGGAAAAAACATGTTTATCTAGTGTAAGCTCCTATATATAAATATCTTGTTTTCTTTAAATTCGTTGGGCACAAAAATTTTATATTTTTTCGTATCACGTATCATACAATTGCTGGTTCTCATTATTGTCGACAAAAATAACCTACTCATAAGCAAACTGTACTGTAAACATTGTTTTATTACTTATCGTGTTACACTTCGAAGGTGTCGCTTCGAATTTTCACCCGACTTTTCTGTAGATAACACAACTTAGAACGCCGTTGGATACTTCCGATTGCCTAGTAGTTCGTAGTGACATTTGATTTCCTATTGGCACACCTTTCTTTCGAAAACTTTCCGTACACAGCTTCAAGGTGGAACTATTTACCGGCCTTCAATCCCTTTTCGGATATTTCTGGCAGTTTCGATTTTATTATAAGACGATTTCCTCACGAAGCAATGGTTATGGATCAGATTTGCTTTTATTGGTTAGATGCATTGCTGTACTTACCTTGTTTCCTCAAAATGTGATCTGTTGGCCGCACACAATCTAGAGTAGGAAAAGAAAAACGCTTTACAGAGGTGAGAATAGAACAGTTTTTATCTTCACTAGGATTGCAGCAGATTTTTATAAGTGCGATAGAAGTAAGTCTTATAAATTTCATATACTATATTCAATATCAATATTCTAATCATCAGTTAAAGCTATTTTCTCTAATGCTAACAAAGACTATGGTGCAAAACAATAAAATAAATATTAGAATAACTAAGTCGTTCATCACTTTAGCAGTTGTCAGCTACAAACTTTAATATAAGATTTAGTAAAATGAAGAACACACCGAAATATTTCCAGTAAAGTGAGCGCATTAAGTAAGAACTACTCGTGTTAATATCCGGAAAACTTCTCAGGGATAAACTCCGTTTCAGTTGGGTGCAACGCACTGGAATTGCCTTTGTAGTAGTATCTTTAATTAGATTTTGTTAGATACTTCTTCCCAAAGCAACTAGAGTTCAAGCATCTGTGAATACCCTACGGGCGGCTTTCAGGGCGCAAAAATTATCCGATTAAAGCTCTTAATTCCCTTTCTTAAGATGTGCTTAAGATATACACAGGTGCCAAAGTTACTTAAAAAGAATACTTAAAAAATGGGGTTAGCAATGATGTTAGCCTCTTTCTAGATGACAATTAGTTTTGTAAATACACTTCTGAAAAAATAAAAAATGCTGTTACTGTTTTGTTTCTTACTGAATATTGATTTGGCTTTGTTCGCACACATCTAAGTTATAGAATAAACCTATCAGTCTACATAAAACCTTCAATAAAAATTGTATTTGCCTTTTCCTTTTGTCTGCATTTCACTCCACTGCTATACGGCCGAGGCTTAATGGATTTTATCGTGGTAAATAATATTTTAAGCTCGAACGCTGCAATAAAGTTGTACGTGTGTATTAATAAAATTAAATGTTATAAAACGCCTGCAAGCTAGAACAAAATTACTATTAAATAAACGATCTAGATAGTGCAAATATGGAAGCTATCTTGGATGCAATTTTAACTCACTTTATAAGTTGCACTTACACAAATGAAGCTAAATGTCTGGCATGTCAACAGCTCGTTCCGAAAATTGCAGGAACCAGCCGTCAAGAAAACGCGTGGGAATATTAAATCACCCAGGAGAGGAAAACCCGAAGCGGGGTTTTCCAGTAAAGCACTTAGCAACAGCGGAAAAGAAAACCAGGAACAATAGCAAAGTTTTGAATGCACAGCATGAACATCTCAGAATTGTTATTAAGCTTGGGAATTTATTCTCTTTGGAGAGTTTGCAATTTGAAGGCCAGTACACCAATGAGCTTGGGGATGATTGCGCAAATAAAGGCAACACTTACCAACAATGAGAAGTTGAACGCACCATTTCTCTTGTTTGAAAGGTTTCTGAACAGGTCTCATGACTTTGTACCAAGAATGATTTTACTGTATTCATTATGTACCTATCTCTAAAGAAAAGATTGAACTTTTATTTAAGTTAGGTTCATTGTAACAACACATAATTATTGTTGCATGTATTAAATCCAGTTATTTAAATAACTACATTACTTGTGATCGGCACTAGCTGTTGTTGTCCAGTGCCTATTATCCCTTTTCAGCTCACATCTCGACTACCTCGAATGATTGTGTTACGGCAAGTCGTATAACCTGGAGCCCTAAATTCTAACTTTAAGTCATTTTACTTGATTATTTTGCGCCAGATGCCCATCTCGGACCTCCGTTTATGAGCTGCCAATTTTTTAAAAATAGATTGCGGCTTGGATGTTGGGCAGGTCATTTCCTTGAGTCCTATTTGACACACAATTATTGTAACAACTTTTGAACATAGACTCAACAGAAAATTAAAAATACTGCTGATGCATTTAATTATAAACTAATATATTGTGCTGCAAACAACTTGTTTTGCCTCTCATCCTACACTTCTTCATCGCCTTTGAAGAACTACTTGCTTCTATTTTAAACAATATACAGAATTCTACTATACAGTTTATTTATTTAATTCGCACTCAGCCAACAGCCGTTAGGCCAGTTATAGGCGTCGCTGTGCAGTTATGAGGGCTTCCAACCCCACTAACGACTGTCATGATGTTGTTATGACCGCCGGGATAGCCGTACCACGAGGCGCCGAGAGATGCAGCCGTGGAGCTCCCATCCAAGTTCTGACCAGAGAGAACGTTGCTTAACTCTGCTGATCGAACGTGGACGTTTGTTTGATGAAAACTACGAAAAATAATTACAGAGGGGGTAAGAGCAGAAGTTAAACAACATATCCATTGGTAAAGAAAGTGCCTAGAAAGTACAGAAAGAAAAAACTGATAATTCTAAAAAATGAACACAAATACCAATTTTCAAGCATACGCTCCAGGTCAATTGAAGGATAAGTGAATATAAACGACACATTCTACAAGTCCACTAGAAGGCCAAATTGGTGAAACCTTCAGCAATAAAAACAAATACAGAAAGCTAGAAATAATGTTTACCAGTTTTATTAGAAGTTTCAATATCAAACATTGTAGATATAGTACAAAACAATTCCAAAATCTCAGTTAAAATAATATGAATGCTGAAGTAGATGGTAAATTTGGGTGATAAAGTCAATTGAATAAACTGTGAAAACCATCATTGTATATTATCACGCAATGGTTTGTTCAAAGACTCCGAAGAAAGCCTTTTCAAAATCTATAAAGGCTATAAATAACGGTTTTTGGAAAAGAACATTCGTTGCAAACAACGCATATCTTCTTCCCAGCTTGCTTCCAAATCCAAATTGTGATTTATAGACAAGACATTCACAATTTTTTAATATTCTATTTTGGAATTACTCCCAATAGAAGCTTCCGGATGTGACTCATAAGGCTGCTCAACCGAAAGTCATTGCATGTTCTGACATTGTTCTTTGGCAGTGGAACGAAAACAGACTTCATCCAAATGGCAGAAAGTTTGCCGTTGTCAGAGATATGATTAAAAGGTTCTGCCAAAGCTTGTATATCATCCTAGTCCAACAGTTTTATTACTTCTACGAGAATTTCATCAGGTCCAACCGCTTTATCACACTTTCTTGTTGCTAGAACATATTCTACCTCTGAACTCATCAAATTTCTCCTGTAGTTCTATTTCTTTATATTTTTCTTCCAAACATTTTTCTTTGTCTTCTCTTACTTTTTTCTTTTTTATTCGGTTATTGTCTATAGTTAACGAATTATTTATTAGTGAAACTCAAATAAATTGATTTGGTTTAGTTTAATGCATCATCTCTTTGTTCAGTTGCTGATCTGGTTTACAGCAGTTTTTGCTTTTTCATTATCGTTTCTTACTGTTAAGGTAGCAGTCTCATCGGCAAAAGTAGCTACCGTATATTTGGGGGTGATAATGATCTTGGCTACTTTCCACATATTTTAATTGAAAAGCGGCACTGATCGACTTGGTTCGCTTTATTATGAATTTACTTCGAAGTTTTTCTACTTCTCCTCTTACCAAATCAAAGCCTGTAGCCTTTCCGTGTAACCTTTCCTTTTATTTATGTACTTATTTTTGTGGTGTCGTAAGTCTGATCTTTTCACCTTCTTATATTGGTTCATTCCCTAAAATGTTACTTTCTTGTTCTGTAAGTGGTTGAAATATTTTTCTAGATAGTTTCCCAACTCTCAGCTTTCTGCTCTTTATTTCTTCCCGTTTCCCTTCTTTCCACCTCATTAGAAGGATCCATGCTATTTCTCTTTTTAATCATATGGTATTTAACTATGGGAATGTTAATATTATCCAAGCAGTTCAGAACAAAGTTCTAAAGAGCTTCGTCGATGCATCATGGTATTGCTATGAACACATTTTAAGCCGTTATGATTATAATAGCAATTAATATTATTTCAAGCATGTCAAATAATTTTATAACATGTTCCAGAAATGTGCTAGTTTAATTTTTGTAAATAATATAAAATGGCATTGGTTTTGATAATAATTTGTAAAAACTGTATTAAAAATAGTATTAGCTAGAGTAAGCTTGGAAACAATGTAAGATCGAAGACAAACAATCGGGGGAAAGGAAGCCAAGCTGAAAGGTGTTGTTAATTTGGCTTCCCCAATAAATTATTTTTACATCGTGAATAAATACCCTTTGCCCGATTTTGTCATTTTTGAAATTGATTTTATATCCTGTGGGTATGCTGTGGTGGAGTGCACTGATTCGCAGTACCTCTGCAGAAGTTTGAAAAAGTGTTTGATCGGTGACTCGAGTGTTAGCTAGTACTCCGGTGGCTATTTTGGACATCATAGCAAATTAATTGGACACCCCTGGAAGCAAGAGGTAGGCAGTGACCTTCATAGAAAGTAGTGCAGCCCTAGGTGTGTGAAACTGCGTGAGCTGGAAGCAGTGTTTTGGTGTCGCAGCGCTCAAGCTATAGGAGCCGTTCTGCGGTGGCGTTCAGCGGCTCGTATCGGCAGGCTAACGGAGAAAGACGGCGCCAAGCATCGTGGAACTTGTTAGAAACTCGAGCCCTAATTTCGATTCCAAAAGCAACGGAAAGGTTAGAAAACTTCACCCTAAAAGATAGAGTTTAGTTAATTTCTTGGTGGCGTCGCGTCGGTTTTATGAGCACTTCCGGCACAAGGGTCCTTTGAGTGTACTTTTTTTACGTGTATTTACTTACGGTAATTGTTATCATCTAGGCAACGGGTTAAGTGAATAACCACAGATAATTGTCGAGTATAACAAACTTGTTTTTTTTTTCGAATTGTAAGGTTTCAATGCCAGATTTAAATTAATTTTCCCTTTAGTTAAATGATATCATGTATAGTAGCTATCCCATTAGTTAAATCACCATTGCACAAAATGTTTACTCTTAAATTATTAAAAATAATACCACGATATTAATTTGATAACAAATATATTTCTTATAATATAATACAAATTAAAACAACACTTGCTAGGATGTAGAGATCAGACCCTTTTGAGATCATTAAACTCATTTGTTGATGACATCCAATACACAAAAAGAAAACATAGTATATTGGAAACATTAACCTCAATCGGAACCTGCAGCTCAAGAAGTCAAGAGATTTGCCAACAATCATAAAGACAATTGGGAACGTCGGTGTAATCTAGCTCCTGGACAACTGAGAGATAGTGCAAAGCTCAACTACAGTGTTGCACAAGAATTTTTTTTTTCATTCTGTTGGAAACTATGGAACTCCAAATGATGAATTCATAGATTATTATCATGTTTTTAATTTTAAAAAATGTCAAGAGTACTATTATTTAATAACACTTACAAAGCTAAACTCCCCGCTTTAACAGGACTTGAAAATGGATTTAGGAAACGCCTTTCCCAGGCTAAAGATATCTCCATTTCACAACCTACTCCTCAATTCTAATCTTTATCAGTGATGTAGTGGCAAATCTGCCAGTGGGGGAACGCTAGACTTCTGAGGGGTATGGAATATCCCCCAGGAAAAGAGGGGTCGGGGGTCCTCTTTCGGAAATTTTTTAAAAGTATAGGTGCAAACATATGCATTTTGATGTTTTCTGGTGCAATTTTTCCGTATTACGATGTTGCCAGTTTCGTAGCCTTAATATATAAATATCAACCCTACAACTTTCTAATTCAAACTATTTTTAATACTTTGCATATTCATATCAAGTAGCAAATCATGTTTGATGTGATTTTTCTAAATAATATCATATACCACTAGCCTATATTTAAATGACACTGGAATGAATAATTATCAAATTGTTTGTGCTAATAAGTAAATGCCATAAATTCGTTCTTTATTTTTTTTTAAACTTAACAAAAAACCAGTGGGGGAACGCCGTTCCCCCGCGTTCCCTCTCGACTACACCCCTGATATTTATTAAACCACAGAGGAAATACGAGACCTTATTAAAAACTTCCATAAGTAGCTTTGCAAGATAAACGGACCCCACGTTAAAAACAGCAATCCCCAGCCCAAGGACGCGCTCTGCACAAATACAAACAGATGGTTGGCTTTAAATGTCAAACCTTTCTGCTTAAGCTTAGCCGCGATACTGATTATTCATGCACTCCTGCGGCAGTCCCGAGCCTCTCCTCCTACTTAAGCTTCAACCACAAAGCAAACATCGGCGAAAATTCGCTGAAATAATAGCAGCCGTCAGTTTCATTTCCGTGGGCGAGCTTTCACACTTTAGGAACGATTACGGTAAACGATCCTAGGTTTTTGGGGAGCCGCTGCAGAATATAGGCCTACTTGGTGAGATTTATTGTGTTTTTAATTTGTAGTAGGGGCTTGTAGTTATGAATTTTAGCTAGTCTAATAATAATAATAATAATGATTTATTGTCCAACAAAAAAAAAATCCAATTATAGGAGAATTTATACAATATTTCATATTAATAATCTAACCTAACACTAAACACTCGCTTATAGTGCAAGAAACTGAAAAGGAATACAATATAATACCAAAGAGTATATAATGTTACATGTTCTTTGATAATACTATACCTATACCTACAAAACTAACAAAAGCTATCTATACTAATTCTAATATGTTATTTAAATTACAATAATTCATATCACACATATTTGAAATGTCATTGTAGTTCTGACTCATTTTATAGTACGTGGGGTTGGATTATAAAATGTTACCAAATTTCTATTTTGACGAGACGGTACTTGGAAATTAAGCATTTCCAGAAGAAATGGACAATCGATTTTTGCATGAAGAATATTATAAGTAGTAGTGCGGCAGCGAAACTAGAGCAACCTGTCAATCAAACGATTAATTAAATCCGCGGATTGACCTAATTAATTTCGCGGATTGATCTAATTAATTTCGCGGTTTGATCTAATTAATTTCGCGGTTTGATCTAATTAATTTCGCGGTTTGATCTAATTAATCACATATGTATTTTGATATGTAATTTTCACATGTGCTACTGAATAAATTACGCATTAGCTTCCGATTAAGTTACGCGTCGGCCATCTTGGATTTCTGGCGGGAATATTTGAAATTTAATTTTTTTCAGATTTTTTCTAAGTTCAATTTTTGAATTTTAAACTTCGCGGGATGTCCGCCATCTTGGTGCGCGCGCACTTCTCACGGCGGTTGTTTTTAAATTTGAATTTTCGCGGAAATATTTAAATTTAAAAAAAGCTTCCTGCGATGTCCCATGGCTGGAATCGAACCAGCGATCGCTGCATTACGAGTACGAAGCCTTAACCAACTGGGCTATCGACGCGATCGAGGTTGAAGGAATTAAACATGGTCACTACTTCAACACATGCGTGCAGTTTCGGTGCCCTGTTTAACTAATGAATTTCAAATTTACATCGCTGTTTATGAACATAGATATTTTTTAAATTATTCTCACTTTTACTAGAACAATTACATTTCGTCCCTCGAAGAAATTTCAGAGAGGCCAATTTAATACCGTTTAATAGATGTTTTACATAGTTTAATTTCGTTCTGGCATATTGCCTGATTTAATTATGTATTGTTATCAGTCGATAGGCCTTTAAAATAAATATTTGTTGATATCTGTATCGATTTTCATTCAATTACAACAGAACATTCCGTGCTTGTGAGCCGTTACGCTTAAGTTTAGGCGTGTTAATATTTTTAATTAACTCATCGGCGTGTTTATGTATCAATAACTTGTTTTATGTAATTACAATTGGGTCATTTTATATTAGAATTTAAATAAACGATAATATTACGCGGCATCTTTATGCAGGAGTCGTTTGAATTTTGTAAATTGTGCCTTTAGAAAACAGGTTGATCACAGTATAAATGCAAACAGACGAGCATAGAGGCGTATCTAAGTTGCTTTTTGGGGCAAATTGGACGGTTCTGAGAAAACAAGCGCATTGTCCCCGTGAATTCTGCCCTAAGGGGTTCAGATTTTATTTAACGTGCTTATACAAGATTGTTTATTTCGAACGAGACCTGGGCTGACGTCATGGCTAGATTTCTCTTTTGGCAATGCATTATGGGTAGACACATTTTGCGCCTACACCGAGGCGTTTCGGTAGCGATCGGATATCCTCGGCGTTTACCATAATATATACAGAGTCGAATCGTGAAGTTGGTCTTTCTCGATCAGTCCGTACAAGTGCTTCGTTTTCGTTGTGTTAGAAAGTGTTTTTGTGTCCTCGCATCCAAGATGGAGAATTCAGGCCTTGCCATGCTTCCTATAAATGCCATTTTAAAATGGTTTGAGAGAGGCATTTTCTCCGATGAAAAGTTCGTGCTCATTGCCTATGAAATTGTGCTTTTTAAACTAGCACGTGGGGACCTCGTTCCACCCAAGCATGCGACTGCATTTTCGAACCTAGCCCAGAGAGCTGCCAGAATTCGTTATTTAAACGTAAGTACAAAATTTAATTAGTATATTTTTATGCAAGCTAAAAAATTAAATGCAGATTTGTCACTATATCAACGCTATTTACAGGGATTGTTTGTAATATTTTTGTTTTTAATATTGCAGCAAGTGAATAACGACATGTCTGAGCACGCAGCTTCTAAGAAATCCGTCTTGGAGCCTGCATCATTGAGAGCCCTTAGTCATGGGTCTTCGAAAGGCACTTCTAATGTTCCCTTAGCGGGATCGTCTACAGCATCAGTTGTAAGTAATTTTAATGTGTATCAATTTATTTACTGCATCCATGTTATTTTCGATGCGTGTTTATCTATTGCTGGGCCCTCTCCAATAAAATTTATTGTTACTTTCAGATACGCTACGCGCCTCCTCGTGAGACCCCAACCAGTAATTCGGGAGGAATCTCTGCCCTGCATCGAAGTACTGTGCCGTTGGGCCCTCGAGTTGCCACCCCAAATTCTGGTGCAGATGCAATAAGTAATGTAAGTGTGTCTTTTCAATTAATTAATTAATTAATACCTGATACTGCTTTTATTTTGCAATTACGCTTTAATTTGTGAAGTTTTCGCTGATGTTCTGCAATAAATTGACCGCTAATATTTTAAATTTTCATAATTACAGATCCATAATTCTCTACAAACAACGGGGCTATTAGCAGCGACCTCGCCTAATGATCAAGATTGTACAGCGCTTTCTCCACATACAAAGGGGCATTTAGCGACGTCATCGCCGAGTACGAATTCCAATACGATTTCTCGACCTACAACGAGTCAGCTAACAATGACCTCATTGGCCCCTCGGGGCGCTACCCCAAATTCTGGAGCCTGTGCAATAAGTAATGTAAGTGTCTTTACAAAGTTCAAATCCTAACGCTGTTTTGCTACGTATTTCTGTAAGCAATGGTTTAATTGATTTTAATTCCAGATTCCTAGAAACAATGACGATCTGCGCTATCTGGCTATTCAGAGAGAATATCAGAAAGTAATTAAAAAGTTCAGCACCACATCGGACAGCGTCACCTTTAACTTCAGGCCTGTAAACAACGTTAAAAATCCGATGGTCTGGCTAGAGGTAATTTCAGATGCCTATACATTTATATTTTTCCTGATTATAATGTTAAATATTTGATGTTATAGGATGCGTTCAAGGAACTCCTGGGCTATATTCTTAAAAAGACGCAACCCGCCGATCGAGTTGGTTTGGTGCTGCGCAATCACAACTACCCGGAAAAGCCCCTGGGAATCTCCTTCAGAAGAGCCGACCAGCTGTCAGTCGCTGTGATTCTCGACATCGTTTCAAAGGTCCTCCAGAGTAACGCACGGTTCTTCTTGCAAGACGATATGACATTGAACGTGGACAAGGTATCGTTACCTATAGGTCGTGGTAGATCACGAGCTGTATTAACAGGCGCTAACTTTGATGAATTTTGTAATAAGAAAGTAGGTATAATAGTTGTGCCGGCTAAAGACAACATGTGTCTAGCGGCGGCTATTGTAATTGCAATAGCGTATCGAGACGACGACGAAAGGATGCCTGAACTAAAATTAGGATCGCCCCTTTTGTTTAACCGAGCTCTGCGACTCATTAGGTTTAGTCAGGTCGACTTAACTGATGGTGGCAATTATGAGCATCTTGAGAAGGTGCAGGCTTACCTAACAAACTATACCATTGTTGTATATAATTCTCGAGACGGTAGTACAACATATTTTGAAGGTCCTCGTGATAGGAACAGGGTTGTTCTAAATTTAATTTTAGACGAAAATCACTTCAACGTAATTACAAGTTTAACATCCGCCTTTTGCTCTAGTTATTTTTGTGAGCTGTGCAAATTTAAATTTAACAATAAACGCCAGCACTTGAACTGTAAGTACACGTGCCCTTGCTGTCAGCTTAACCCACCCTGTAATATCATGCTAGACACAATAAAATGCTCTGTGTGTAATAGGGACTTTCGGGGTGCCGAGTGTTTCGAGGCCCATAAAAGTTCAAAATTATGTGACAAACTTTACAATTGTCCTGTTTGCCTAGCTAGCGTTTGGAAAAATTACCGGAAACATAAATGTGGCCATACATTTTGTGGGCCCTGTAATAAAATACAACCAATTAGACATTTTTGTTACATGGCTAGGAGTGTTAAGAAAACTGGTAGCGCAAAAGCCTTGAAAAAAGTTTTATTTGTCTTTTATGACCTTGAGTGTAGACAGGAAACACCAATCCCAGGCAGTCCCAATAATTTCTTGCACGAGCCTAACCTTTGCGTTGCTGGGCACGTTTGTCTATCCTGTTTAGACAACGAAGACTTGAATCAAAATTGTCGAAACTGCGGTGTAAGGCTACATGTGTTTAGACATGACCCCGTTAAATCATTTCTTACATACATTTCAACCTTAAACGAAGTTTTTAAAGTAACAGTAATTGCCCACAACCTGAAGGGCTATGATGGATGCTTTGTTCTACGTGAAATTATTAAAAACAGATCAAGCTGGAAACCTAAAATAATTACAACGGGTACAAAAATTATGTCAATTACATGTGGCCAAACTAGGTTTATAGATTCATTAAATTTCATGCCCCTACCTTTATGCAAGCTCCCAAAAACTTTTAATTTTCCGGAAACTAAAGGATATTTCCCATACTTGTTTAATACACTAGAAAACCAAAATTATATCGGTGTTATGCCTGCCATCCACTACTATGCACCAGATGTTATGAACGCTGCAGATAGACGCGAATTACTAGCTTGGCACACCCACAAGGTTCAAAGCGGGTACGTTTTCGATATGCAAAAAGAGATTTTAGATTACTGCATTTTAGACGTCCAAATTTTAAGTAAGGCTTGTTTAAGATTTTGGAAGTTATTTACATCTGAAAATGGTGTAGATCCCTTCCAAGAATCTGTCACGATAGCCAGCGCCTGCAATTTGCTATTTCGAAGGCGTTTTTTACTAAATGATACCATAGGCCTTATCCCGCCCGGTGGTTATAGGATGGCCGATAAGCAATCTGCAGCGGCCCTTAAATGGATGTCATGGTTAGAGTATAGTAGCGGTGTAAATATTCAGCACAGCGGTAAAGCTCGCGAATTTCGCCTCCCTAATGGTCTGTTAGTTGACGGGTTTTGTGCTGAAAACAATACTGTGTACGAGTTTTTAGGCTGTTTTTGGCATGGTTGCGAACTCTGTTCCCCCATTCAAACATCGGACGTTGATAGAGATGCGGATGCTATGTTTTTACGGCGCGAAAATACGGTGGCCAGGGCTGACCGTATACGCAATAGTGGCTACACCCTTATTGAGATGTGGGAGTGTCAATTCACAGATTTTTTAAAGCATAATCGTGACGCTAAAAATTACGTCGAGGCTCTCCCCATTTTACAGCATAAGCCCCTAGATCCACGAGACAGTTTCTTTGGGGGCCGGACGAACGCGGTCAAATTATACTATAAATGTCAACCAGGGGAGAAAATTTATTATTACGACGTTTGCTCTCTATATCCCAGCGTGAACAAGTATGGGAAATATCCTGTAAAACACCCCAAAATTCACATAGGACACGAAGCCTGCGCTCTGCTCCCCATCGATACTGTCGAGGGTCTTATAAAGTGTGTTGTTCTGCCCCCAACAGCTTTATTTCACCCTGTGCTTCCCTATAGAACTAATAATAAGCTCATGTTTATTTTATGTCGAACTTGTGCTGAAACTTTACATCAGGGCTTGTGTAGGCATACCGATGAAGACCGTCGTTTTGAAGGTACGTTTGTTGCCGACGAATTAAGAATGGCCCTGGAGAAAGGCTACAAAATTGTAGAACTATTTGAAATTTGGGAGTACCAAGTCATAAAATATGATAAAACTTTAAAAGCAGGTGGACTTTTTAGCGGGTATGTCGATAACTTTCTGAAAATGAAGCAGGAGTGTTCGGGGTGGCCAAGCAACTGTATCACAGACGCTGATAAAGAGGCCTACATTCGTAGTTATTTAGAGGTAGAGGGAATTCATTTAAATAAAGATAACATCAATAAGAATCCAGGGTTACGATATCTTGCGAAGTTAATGCTGGTTAGCTTATGGGGTAAGTTTGGGCAGCGTGAAAATTTGATGCAGTGCTCGATAATAACGAATCCTGCAGATTTTTTTAAACTCTTGACAAGTCCTGATGTGGAAGTTCACTCATTGGTTCCTATTGATGACGAGGTAATTTTAGTAAACTGGGCTAAAGTTGCAGAGGCTGTAAACCCTTTGCCAACTGTTAATGTTGTAATTGCAGCATATACAACGGCACATGCTCGCCTTCAACTTTATAGCTATTTAGATAAGTTAGGGGATCGAATATTTTATTTTGATACCGACTCGATTTTCTTTATTGCGAGAGAAGGTGATTGGATGCCCGAAACAGGGTCATTTTTAGGCCAGCTAACAGATGAATCGGCTGAATTCGGGCCGGGTAGCTACATAACTGAGTTTGTAAGTGGCGGCCCTAAAAACTACAGCTATAAGGTATATTCAACAGACAAAAAAGCCGAAATTCCTGTGTGCAAAGTGAAGGGGATCACCTTAAACTTTAATAATTCAAATATTATAAATTTCGATTCGATGAAAGAAATGATTTGCAATAACGGTATAGATGGTCCTTTATATGTAAATACAGACCGCAAAATAGTTCGGACCTCAAATTATGAGGTTGTGTCAAAGCCCGAGAGGAAAAAGTATCAGTTTGGCTATAATAAACGACGGCGGTTACCTGATACCTTTGATACTGTGCCTTACGGCTTTAAAGCCACTTAGATAAGTGAGGCTGCATATTTTATTAGGATGTAAAATGTTCGTAAATTGTATTTTTCTAATGTTTATTGCGTATAGTTTCGTTATTTTTATAATCAACTGTTTTTATAACAATATTTTATATTTTGTATTGTCTTTTTTTAACTTTTATGATGTTTTTATGCAACAACTTATTGCACTTGTAGCCACATATTTTTGTAAAACAAAAGTATTTAAACTAATTTTTAATTTATGCATTATGTTTACATGTAATTGCTTATTTGATCGTACGTATTTTCGACGTGTGGTTAGTGTTCACATTTCATAAGACCCGCTTTGTGGCAATTGTTTTCATAATATTTAATTTCAATCATTTTAGAAAACTAACCACAACTGTCGCAAAAACGTACATTAAATATTGCACTTATTGTCACATGCCCCAATTTGCGCTAACTGTAACTGCATGCTAGATTTTAATTGCATGTTAGTTTTATTTTGCATGCTAGGCTTAAGAGGCTGTTAATTTTTGTAAATAAAACAGTCGAATATTGTAAATACATTTATTAAATATTTTGTGTGTGTAATAAAAAATATGTTTAATTACAAACTATTTGTTTTTATTTTCTAAATAACATTAAACAAGTTTATTAAGGTGAAGTATTGGATATATAGTGCTTTTACATATGTGTCATTAGAAACTAAATTATCAGTGAACAGGTTTACAAAGCTTATCATACATGCACCATTCATTTTAAAATATAAATACATTAAACAGTATATGCCGCAAACGTTAGAGCTAAAATCTTGCAAAATTTTTGGATTATGAGACCAACTGATTGAATTTTGTTGTAAAAATTTTAAATGATAACCGCTTGGAGGGCGGCCGTATGAATCAAAGTATTCCCCATATCCATATTGGTCTATATACACTGCATTCCAATGTTGTCCAGGTCGGTTTGCTGGATCTGTGTTGACGATGATTGCCACAGGTCTTGCAATTCTTGTAGGGAGTTGATCAGAAGCAAAAACATAGCGTTTCACATTCAACAGACTCGGGATTGTTTGCAATATTTTCTGAACTTCCAGTGTATTCATTGCGCCACCAGTCGGATAAAATTAGTATGTTTTCCAATGCACATACAGGCGAACGGATGTTGTGATTGAGGCAACGTACGGCAGCAGTAGTTTTTCGCAAAACTTTTAAAGACGGGCACTCGAGATCCTCCAAATTTACGACGATTTTATTCAGAAAACTTAGAACCTCCTTCTTTTCTTGGCCCTTAACGTACACTTTTTCAAATTTTTTGAGAACTCGTGCTAGCTCTGCTTCAAATTCATCAAAATGTATAGAACCAGAATCCCAGGTTAGACCGTGATGTCTTTGCTCCAGATAGTTTATGCCTTTTTTAACGAAATAGGGCAGAGTGTCATATTTTGCAGGAGGTTTTAAAACGAAAATTGCTAACTGGTTGCCATCTGCTGAAATAACAGCCACTTCTTTCGGAATAAACTGTTTCTTATCACCACGGAACCCTTGCAGATCTACGAAGGCACTGTCCATACTGACGAAATGTTTGAGCATGACTAAATTTTAAAAAACTGTTGTTGGTTTTTAACTACTAAAATCCACCAGCACATTTCTGTGTTTGTCAATTTCTACGACGTTATCGAACTCTGCATAAACTAGACAATTAATAGTTTCTTCTAACGAGTTTTGAAAACCCACCTCTAAACGTAGAGCGCCATTTTTAAGAAGGTTCCAGTGTGTTGTTGCATTTGCAGCCAGATCGGGGGTTAAATCAAAAGCAAATAGACAGTAGCCATAAGGGTAATCTTCACGTTTTATAGCGTTGCCTTCATTGAGGAAGTGTATACCGCTACCCGAGAATAGTGTGTGATATGCTTGAACGTACATGCCATTCTTAGAAAAATCAGGCTGTAGAGGTTTTGAAGGAATTTGTTGACCGTCGATGTATAGGGAGAAATAATTGATTTTGTAGTTATTAAAATTGAAAGGGTTTGCTGCATAATGGCCGTTAAATGCTTTATTCGATACAAAACCTACAATGCATCGTTTTGGTAATTGCCCCAGAAAAATATTATCTAAAGATTTTCTTTGCACACCAGCCGGAATAGTTAACACTTTAACATCGGATCTTGTAATGGGGTATTTAGCAGGCGCAGTCGCCAAAGCTTTGGTATGCGCTAGTAAAATAGACGGGTTTATTTTCATTTTTCTCACTAGTAAGCTGGCATCACTAATTTTCACTTTGAATGTAGATCCTTCGTCTGCCATTAAATTGAACGAATCTCGGGATCTGATAAATTTGACTTTCATTTCAACTCCGTTTATAAGAAATTTTTCTTGATTGAATAAATCGGAATGCACATGTCCCATCATTTCGACTTGCTTACTTGCAGCAGTAAAAAATTTCCGCTTTACAAATCCTTCATTATGCGTAGTGATGTCATCCATGTTATTGGCTGTGTCGTTGTACCATAGTGTGCATGTTAAATGGGTTGATTTAGCACCATTGCCGTAATTCAGCAGAGTTTCAATGTATGAACGGTATGCGTATGTATTGTTTGGCGGGCTCACAAGCTTCTGATTCAAATACACCTCAACTTGATTAAACATAGAGTGCATCCAATTATTAACAGGGCCTACAACCTCTTTGTCGGTTAATGGTGTATCATCTTGTTTAACAATTTTAGCAGTAATGTATAACATGGTCTGACTTAAATCGATATAATCGTTACCGTTTCCAGGCACAATAAATTCAATCGGTGCATCGTCATTAAGCGAGGAAAGCGGTTTGTAAAAAATCCATTGTCCATTTTCGATACTGGTTTGAGTTGCGGGCAGAGCGAATAAATCTAACTCTGATTTAACACACTCACAAGACTGCGCATGCAAAAACGCCATTGTGAAAACTACTTGCTGGTGAAGATATCGGTGTAGTGGGGTTTGCTCAGCTTCTTCCTAGCGATTTTTCTTGTAGACTGATTGTAATTCAGAGTGCGTTGCCTTTTATATCCCGATCCTTCCATTAGAGTATCAATTTTTCTATCGGCTTTACGTTTGAGATTCTTTCCAGCCTCCTGTACACGGTTATGGAACGCTTCTTTTAGTGGTCGACTTTCACTAACATCTCCTAAAATGTTAGCGCCTGTCCTTAAAGCTTCCTTTCCAACAACTTTAGCACCGGTTTTAAAAAGAGGCAGGATACTACGAAATATTCCGCCTAAAAAGCTTCCGATCCCATGACCTCTCTGGTAGGCTGCTCCTCTGTAGATAGCTCCAATGCCTTGACCTGCCTGATTGGTGTAGTATTGTTGATAAGGACAATCCATAGCAGCTACTGTATCCTCTTAAAGTGTAGTTTTAAACTCAACGTTCCAAACTCGAATGGCATCACACCCGACGTTTCGGTCCTTATATTTATTTCGATATTCTCAAATTCCCTCTTCATGACATTTATATAATGAGTCGGCGAAAATATGGCGTCTTTGTGGCAACCGTAATTATAATTATCAGAGGTCACGTTAACAATACGAAGAAGCGGAGCCAAGACATCTCCTACAAGCTGTGGTTCCACAATATCGCAGTAAATAAACATTTGTGATGGTAAACCAACCCAGATATTTGCGGGGTGGCTTGGTACAGGTGCTTCAGCTATATTTATATCAGGTTTATAACCAAGTTGTAAGGCCAGACGTTGTGAAAATCCTAGCATTTTCAATGACGACGTTTTAATTTCAAGAGACACGCGTTTTGTTACTCTATTATATTGAAAATTCAGCAACTTTTCTAATAACCTGTGATTGTTAATTTCGGCTGTAATATGTTCAATGTTTTCATAATTGCCGGGCTGAATACAGATTACGTGCCATCCATCGCTACCATAGTAAATTTGTTCTCTATCACTTTTAAAATATGAATTAGCGTTTTGCAATACTTTTTTCAACTCAGTATACGTTTCTTCTCCGGCTTGCACTTTAGGTATTTCTGTGCGATAATAGACTAGATTTTCTGTATCTGTCACGGCCAAAAAGGAGCATGGATATTGCACTTCCGCAATACCTGTAACCCATTGCCCCGGTAACCTTATTCGTTTAGGGAGCTGCGTTATGAATTGTGCTGTGGTGTTATTTGGAAAATAGCTCATAGAACTATTGCTAAGTAATGTTAGATAAAATTCTTCATCTGTATTCATAGTTGCTGAAGATTAGCTGCAGGAATCCAAGAGTTGAACTTGTCGTTATAATTTCGCCACTTTACAAAGTACTCTTTGCGCTGACCGTGTCCTCTTTCTTTTAACACTTGTTCGACTTTAAACAAAGCGTTATCATCCAAAGTCACTGGCTGTAATTCCTCTTCATAAAAGACGCCCTCTATCGTATCGTTGCTTAAATCAACTATTTCGTACACAGGTGGTTTTCTAAGAATCACTTTTTTAATTATAAACACTTCGCCGCTCCAATTAGTTTCATATCCTTTCTCGAATGCGTCCTTCGTTCTACTAATTCTTACATGTTGGTTCACTTTATATTTAGGCTTCCTGTCGACTCCCATCCCCTTTCTGTACAGATTGTTCCACACTTCCAGTATATTACCATCATTTACTGCGGAGGGTGCCATCTTGATGCTTGAATGATAGCGGTTGTTATACGAAGTCAGTAAATTTTGTAATACGTCTATGTATTTGTATGAATTAGAGTATGTGAAATAGCGCCACATTCTGGTTTTTAATGTTCTATTGAAACGCTCAATGACTGATGCTTTAACATCAGGGTTTTGCGTCACGTAAAAGTTGATATCGTGTTGTTTGAAAAAATTCTGTACGGCTCTAGCAACAAATTCTTTGCCTTTATCGGTTTGTAAATTTATGGGCGTGTTACCGGCTTCAGCAAATATTTCACGAAATGCGTTTATTACTGAAGTAGCCGTTTTAGATTTAAGAGACCTCGCCCATGTCATTTTACTAAACACATCAATTACGGTTAGAATAAAATTATAGCCGTCGTTGTGTGAGGCTAAACTGCGCATGTCGCAGAGATCAGCCTGCCATAATTCGAAAATGTTGCTAACAATGTACTTGTTTCTAGGGAATTTTTTTCTTGCAGTTTTGTGAATAGTATAGGCGTCCTGTTTCTTTAGCCATTCCTTTACTTCACCACTGGGACGATTATTTTTCACGGAAGAAATTAATGAGTTTGCGCCTGCGAAGCCTACTGGGTTGGTCGGATCATAATAGATAGCATCCAAATTCATTTCTGCTATGTTAAAGTTTAAGACGCTCCCAGCCCGATATGCCCTTTATTTTTGGTATCGACCTCCGCGTTGTTTTCGTTATTTTTCCTGCTTTTTGCGTTGCTGTTACTGGCCTTGTTAACGGATTCGATTTAGACTCTGTTTCGGTGTCGTAGTTCTCACTTTCCACCTCAGAACTCCTCACGTCTTCAGTCTGAACTGCTAAAATTTTGCGTTTCGAGTTCCCCCGCAGCACACTTGGGAAATTTTTTTCTTTAATGTAATCAGCGAACTTGAGATGTCCCGATGGACTTGCAATTTTTTGAGGCCTTAGAATGGCGTGCACTAGATCGGTTATGTTAGATGATGGTAAAATTTCGCCTTTTATAGTAACTGTCCCCTTGCTATCCCAGTCCACATCCTGTGATGCCCTCAAAAAACGTAAGAAAGCTTCGCCTTTTTTCTTAAAAGTGCTAGGTAGTGTAGATAAAATATCACCGTCTGAAATACTGCTGCTGGTGTTTGATTCTATTGGTATTTTGATTGATTGTCTTGTTTGGTCGGCAAAATGCAGATAACGTTGCAAGACTTGATTGTACTGCACCCATTTATCGTGGTCAGATAATTTAGATTTTAAAACTTTCTGCATTTCGTCATCAAGCTGTGATAATATATTTTGCTCGGGATTCTCAGTAGCCTTAAAGCGGTGCATAACTTCAGGCGGCACAATCATCATCTTCTTTGCGTGGTCCATTTTATTTAAAAATAGAACTCAATACACCCGTAATTAATGGGGCTAAGATCAACGGCAAGAACGCACCCCCTTTTTGAGTTAAAATTTTTCGCTTCTTTTTGATGGACTCTCCAGGTTTAATTAATTTTCTAAGTACTTTTTTATGCAGGGCTATCTGAGTCTTCTGCTTAGTCGACAAAGGTATTTTTCCTTTTAGAGTGTTATATATACACTCGCAGACACAATGGATTTGTTTATCGTTAACGGTTTTTAATAATGCGATGCGTTCTTTAGAACCTAGTTTATGTAGAGCACGCAGCAACTCTGAATTCTTAATCACCGCTCGAGACATCACTAGTGAATGATTGTAAATTGATTCGAGTTGCTGTTTTTATACCCCTTTTTAGGCATATAAATATAGCAAGACCCATCCTCTCTAAAAATAGACGTTCGGTATCTTGCAATGTCGGGGGTGCTTTGTTTTAAATCGAATAATAAATACCCGTGTGGCTTAGATGTGGCGTTTTCATATGCCTCCTGTAGAAAACGAGGATTTTCTGGACATATCTGCCTGGTTAAGTGCTTTATTTGAGCTCTATCTCGCGGATTTTTGAAAAGAATAATGTAATGAGCATTTAGGGAAATATCCCGCTGTCCTTTTCCTTGGTGAAAAATGTTTTGCGTAATAAAAAAAACACTGAGATTGTGGTGATGGCTCCCCTTGGTGAATAGGTCAACGACCGAGTTATTTGTCTCCCTCATTAAATCGTCGATTATTAAAAGTTTGGGTTCGGACCCCTCAAAAGATGTCATGTCTGGCAGACCTTGTTGAAATTCGACTAAAGATTTTAAATCTTCGTACAATTTTTGCCACTCGCCATAACACCAGATAACTTTAGCGAAATTTACACTGCAGAGTTTTTTCATATTTTTCAAGAAATTTATTACAAAAAACGATTTGCCCGATCCTGAGGGGCCTGCTATGATAGCAGAAAACGGATGTGAAAACTGATGCTCCATTTTATACAGTGAGCGATTATTACAGTAGGGCCGTCGTGAATAAACTAACTTAAAAAATAAACACGCTCATAATAAATACATTAAAAATATGGTAAGTGCGGGAATCGAACCCACGACCTCTTTCGAGATCAGATCTTAAGTCTGACGCCTTAACCACTCGGCCAACCTACCTCATGTATAAACCAACACTCGCCGCATAATTAAAAAAGAAATACAGTTTAAAACATTTTTATTCACATTTTCATACAATATTTTATATAAACTAGGACATGTATGATTTCATGCGCTCATCTGCATCAATCAGCTTCTGCAATTCTATAATAACATACATTTTAAATTTGAACACAAGTTCCCACAATAAAATATCGTTAGCGAAAGTCCAGCGCAGAGTATTAAAAATGATTGAATCATCAAGACACAAATTTTCTGTATGTATTACTTTGTCAACGATCACTTCACCAAAATTTTGGAAATTGCACTTTACACGTTTCAAGTCATTTATTTTCACAACCATCAAGTTGTACATCGGCAATAAATTTGATAGTGTTTCATACGTTACGTAAAGAGTAAACTTGTTCTCGGGGTCCTTTGTAATAATCCTGCAGGTATCATTGTTCACGTACTCCACTGTGTGCTCAGTTAATTCATATCTGAAAGTCCCCTGCTTGGCCATCACAAATATGTCCGGTAGCGCCTCCACAAAAGCCATGAACGACTCGGCTGTGAATGAAACACCTGCTCCAATGTCGGTCTTCAGAATTCTTGCAACAGGCGAAAATTGTTTATAAGGATCCAGTCCCAAATGAACAACTTTGCTGGCGCTATTGTTTAAAGGCACAGTGAGGTCGCATAATAACCGTTTCTTTTCCCGTCGGGTTTGGCGGATCTCAGGCGTTACGATCGGTGTTACGTCATAGGAAGGCATCGTCTCCTCAATGAACACCCGCAGGTCCTCCTCGGTGGCATCTAGACGTGGTGAATACCCCTTGCCCTCCACGTTCATGGCTGGAGGCTGTGGCGGTGCACCGTGTTGTTTTTTATTTAAAAGATGCGTTTTCTTACTTGTTTTTTCTGCTGCCGGTCTCCTGGTGTAGGGGCCTGGTTTTTCTTGGCACTTATTAACACTTCGAGGATCCATCTTAGGTAAAACTTGTGGTGTTGACACGACGACTAGGAGTGAAGCAATTCGATGCGCTATTGAGTCCGCAGCCACTTTTATGAAGGTACGAAAAACATTACGTCAGAGTCACCCCACTATCGAGCCGGAGCATGTCGGTACCTGTGTTTTACAGTGCAGCCTCCGACGGACAAAGCAAATACGTTACCAAGATTGAACAAAGAGCGGCCAGTCTCGACCTGTTTTAAAAAGGGAACTTAGAAAAAATCGCGTAATTTAACCAGAAGCTATTGCGTAATATTATAATGCGTTTTGAATAAAGTAATGCAGTGATTTCGCTATATAAAATAAGTTCGCTGATTTATTCGCGGATTTCGCTGTTTTAATTATAAAATAAAGTAATTATTTCATATAGCTTTTCAAATTTTCGGCGGTCGAATGGAAATTAACCACTGCGCGAATGGAAATTAACCAGAAACTTGGGACAATGGCTATATTGCAAATTATAAAAACAATTATTTCTAGCAAAACTAGTTACAAAGTCAATTTTTTAAAATTGCATCTGCCTGTAAACACAATATGTTAAACATTCCCTATGCTCATAATATAAATTTTTGAAAAATAGTTTGTTTCAACTCGAACGGTGTGACGGCACAGTTGCGAAATGACGTCTTGTTCAATGCCTATATGTTCAACAGACCTCGATAGCGCAACGGTAAGGTGCTAAGGCTCAACAAATATTTATTTTAAAGGCCTATCGACTGATAACAATACATAATTAAATCAGGCAATATGCCAGAACGAAATTAAACTATGTAAAACATCTATTAAACGGTATTAAATTGGCCTCTCTGAAATTTCTTCGAGGGACGAAATGTAATTGTTCTAGTAAAAGTGAGAATAATTTAAAAAATATCTATGTTCATAAACAGCGATGTAAATTTGAAATTCATTAGTTAAACAGGGCACCGAAACTGCACGCATGTGTTGAAGTAGTGACCATGTTTAATTCCTTCAACCTCGATCGCGTCGATAGCCCAGTTGGTTAAGGCTTCGTACTCGTAATGCAGCGATCGCTGGTTCGATTCCAGCCATGGGACATCGCAGGAAGCTTTTTTTAAATTTAAATATTTCCGCGAAAATTCAAATTTAAAAACAACCGCCGTGAGAAGTGCGCGCGCACCAAGATGGCGGACATCCCGCGAAGTTTAAAATTCAAAAATTGAACTTAGAAAAAATCTGAAAAAAATTAAATTTCAAATATTCCCGCCAGAAATCCAAGATGGCCGACGCGTAACTTAATCGGAAGCTAATGCGTAATTTATTCAGTAGCACATGTGAAAATTACATATCAAAATACATATGTGATTAATTAGATCAAACCGCGAAATTAATTAGATCAAACCGCGAAATTAATTAGATCAAACCGCGAAATTAATTAGATCAATCCGCGAAATTAATTAGGTCAATCCGCGGATTTAATTAATCGTTTGATTGACAGGTTGCTCTAGTTTCGCTGCCGCACTACTACTCCGCTGATTAAA
>OW679201.1:99435162-99565037 GCA_940337035.1 Agriotes lineatus
TGGTTCAGATCTGGTTTTATTTTTTATTTTTAATTCTTGTAGTCAACAGAACGAAGACAAAAGTGTTAATCATCGACGTAGTAAATGATTAGTTTTATACAATACCTTGGATCCATTATAACAACTACTACAGAATAATGTGAAAAAGAAGTTAGAAGACCAGCAGCCATAGCTCGTTCAGCAACCACCAAAATGAAGAAGATATGGAAAGACACGAGTATAACTAAGAACACCAAATAAGGACTAATACATACACTAATTTTTCCAATAGAAATTACGCAACTGACTCTTGGACCGTTAAAAAAACTGACAGAAATAGGATTGATGTGTTTGATGGCCTATTAAGCATATTTCATAGACGGCCCAACAAACCAATCCGTTTATTCTCGAAGAACTTAGGACTCAATGGATATTGAACACAGTCATAATCCCAAGAAAAATGAAAGAACAGCGACCGAAGGGGAGAACGCCGATAAAGTGGATTGACTAGATGTAGTCCTTTTTTGATTAAACCTTACAAATCACCCATTTAGCCCAAGATCGTCAAGACCGGAGGAACAAAGGCAATTCAATAGCGTAATTCACAATGGAGAATCCAACGATTCAAGGAGAAATGGAAGTACGACGACCAAGATGAAATAGCCGATACGGTAGATTGACTAGATGAAGATATTAACTGGTCAAACCTTACAAACCACCCATTTAGACCAAGGCCGTCAAGAATGGAGAACAAAAACAATTTAGTGACGTAATTCACAAAGGAGACTGATGATTCAAGGAAAAATGGAAGGACAGCGTCCGAGGAGAGATCGACGATGCAATGTTTTGACTAGATAAACACCTTAACTGGTTAAACCTTACAAGCCACCCATTTAGCCCAAGAACGCCAAGACCGGAGAAACAAAGGCAATTCAACAGCGTAATTCACAATAGAGATTCCAATGATTTAAGGAGAAATGGACGGACGGCGACTAAGGGGAAATAGCAGATGCGATAGATTGACTAGGTGAAGACCTTAACTGGCCAAACCTTAAAAACCACCCATTTAGGCCAAGGCCGTCAAGAATGGAGAACAAAAACAATTCAGTGACGTAATTCACAATGGATACTGATGATTCAAGGAAAATGGAAGGGCAGAGGCCGAGCGGGAAATCGCCGATGTAGTGGGTGAACACCTTAACTGGTCAAACCTTACACACCAACCATTTAGCCCAAAATCGGCAAGCCTGGAGGAACAAAGGCAATTCAACAGCATAATTCACGATATAGACTCCGAAGATCCAACGAAAAAATGGAAGGACGGCGACCGAGGAGGAGGTCGCCGATAAGGTAGATTAACTAAATGAAGACCGATGAAGACCTTAACTGGTTACACCTTACAAACCGCCCATTTATGAAAAGATCGTCAAGAATGGAGAACAAAACCAATTCAACGACATAATTCACAATGGAGACTGATAATTCAAGGAAAAATGGAAGGACGGAAACCAAGGGGGAAATCGCCGATGTAGTGGATTGACTAGATAAACACCTTAACTGGTCAAACTTTACAAACCACCCATTTAGCCCAAGATCGTCAAGACTGGAGGAACAAAAGCAATTCAACAGCGTAATTCACAATGGAGACTCCGATGATTCAAGGAAAAATGGAAGGATGGCGACCGAGAGCGAGATCGCCGATAAGGTAGATTGACTAAATAAAGACCTTAACTGGTCAAACCTTACAAACCAGCCATTTATTCCAAGATCGTCAAGAATGGAGAACAAAGGCAATTCAGCAACGTAATTCACAATGGAGACTGATAATTCAAGGAAAAATGGAAGGACAGAAACCAAGGGGGAAATCGCCGATGTAGTGGATTGACTAGATAAACACCTTAACTGGTCAAACTTTATAAACTACCCATTTAGCCCAAGATCGTCAAGACTGGAGGAACAAAAGCAATTCAACAGCGTAATTCACAATGGAGACTCCGATGATTCAAGGAAAAATGGAAGGATGGCGACCGAGAGCGAGATCGCCGATAAGGTAGATTGACTAAATAAAGACCTTAACTGGTCAAACCTTACAAACCACCCATTTATTCCAAGATCGTCAAGAATGGAGAACAAAGGCAATTCAGCAACGTAATTCACAAGGAGACTGATGATTCAAGGATAAATGGAAGGACAGCGTCCGAGGGGAGATCGACAGTGTAATGTATTGACTAGATGAACACCTTAACTGGTCAAATCTTACAAACCACCCATTTAGCCCTAGATCGTCGAGACTGGAGGAACAAAGATAATTCAACAACGTAATTCACTATGGAGATGGACACTGATGATTCAAGGAAAAATGGAAGAAGGCGACCGAGGGGGAGATCGCCGGCTGATCTACACTACGGATTGACTAAATGAACACCTTAACTGGCCAAACCATACAAACCACCCATTTAGTCCAAGACCATCAAGAATGGAGGACAAGATCAGTTCAACGACGTATTTCACAATGTTACTATGCCCCCACCAGGAGTTAAAGGAAAAATGAGAGATTGATAAGTGTATATTGTTGCTGATTTTCAATCCTGTGATAATGCAGTTGTGTCTAGGGACCTATAGAAGATATGGCAGAGGAAGGCAGCTCAACTACACAGTTCTTTAGTACCTACTATGGAAAGAATACCGTCGGGGCGAGGAAAGCAGTTGCGATTGGATTTGACTTATACGGATTTTTGTGTGTAGTCTTGTCTTTACCTCCTAGACCAGTCTTAAGAGGAGAGCGACGTTAACTGTATCCCAACATCGAATGGTCACTAGACTCAGTACCGATCCAGTGGACTGCGAAAAATGTTCGAGAGCAGTTAGGATGCAGCGAAGATGGTAGTTCGTCACATTCTTCAGAGTTAAATTTGTGTTTCATAAATATTTGTCAATTTTGTTTTAATAAAATATCTTGGATATATTTAGATCTAATGCTAAATCAACTTCGATATAGATTATATTTAATTTTGTTGATTTTGCATTCATTCAATGTGCTAAAAGTGAAAATGCCCAAATTCTCAATTCGCAGTACATTACAACCAAGTTTTAATTATGCCACTAGAATTGAAGTGCTTCTTATACTAGAAAGACTGGGCTCAACATAAAAACAACGTAAAGTACATTCTTTTCTCGTAAAATAAATGAGTTGATATCATTGGTAGCTTGTTTTGAAAATTTTGATGGTAGTCAACCTAACGTAACAGAATGACTGTTTTGTTATGGTTCTTATAGTAGCTCCTTACAGCGGGCCGCCACTGGTTGATACACATTTTACGTATCAGTACATACATTGTAGGCTTTATCGCTGGATGACTATCACGCTGGTGATAACTAGATTATTATCGTAATGAAGTTGAATCTTTAACAATGGAAATATGCTCCTAACCTCTGTTACAAAACAACTTGCAAAAACAAGTCTGGTCTGAATTGTTTTCTCTTCTTGCCTCGTCACATTATTACTTCCTGTTATCATCATTGGATGAGATCTAATATTTCACGAAAGCTATTAAAAGTGTTTTAATTTAACAACGCAAAACAGATTAAGCTATTTTATTTACTGCCAGTTTCCTACAATTATATAATTTATGCATTATATGATTAACTATGCCACTTTTAAATATAGGTGCAAGATCCATGTTATACATAACGCGCAATAAAATAGTTCGCGCTTAGTTGGACAAAACCACCTACCAAGTCGATTTTTTATTTGCATAAAAAATGTTAATCAATCCATTAGGTATGGATGCAACGTAGAGTTAGCAACAGCCGACTACGTTTCAAATCAAATAAACAGCCCTGGATTTGTTTACAAGTAATTTGTTGTTATAAATAGACTATATGCTTAGACGTAGTATTTGTTTGGGGCAAACGGTGTTTCTGTCTATATCCAAAATTGAATACAAAAGAAACAGTGTGTGATAGGCACTAAGATATTTTTGAAGATGGTTCTTGAAATTCATCTTTAATTAGGAAACTAATAAACGAAATATCTTAACGTTCTTTTTTGGACATACAGAGTGATTCATAAGTATGGGCATTAAATTAAATGAAATAAAACTGACCTCAGTAGAAGTACGTTACAGAAAAAAATAATTTCTGATGGAAAATATCGCATCAGGATCCGGTGCAAACTTGTGAGAACCACTAGCTAAATCAGATGAGAGTACATTAACCCAATGCACCAAATGTGCTCTGAATTTTATCCAAATTAGGTCTTATCACAAACACCTGTGCGAACTTATGTTGATAGAAATTCATTCCAGTGATCATCAATCAGTTTGTACTAATTGTTTGTGGGATTATTATTAATTTTTTATGTATAGTTTATTGCACAAAGTTGTTCTGTTTGATGTCCTTTAACTATTCTTAAATTTAATGAGAATGCTTATGAATCACCCTGTATATAAGAAGTACTATTATCTCCACATCATTAGTCTTTGAGGCGTAGTCAAACTATTCGTTACGTAATCATTGTATGCTAATGAAACTATAAATGGTAATGTGTTTCTAAAACGTAAATTTAATCAACCTATAATGATGAGGTATGCATTATATCCGTGAATTATGAAGTAGGGGAGAGTAGTTAAAAACGTATACTTTACCTTAAACTTTACAAGACATGTAGATTACTAGCCTGATCATTTGGATTAATAGAATTACGTTTAAATAATTCATTTACATATGGAAAATACCTAACCGCAAGGCATACCTTCGTTTATGTAAAAGTATAATCCTCATTTATTTATAGCTTTATAAATAAATGCAGTTAATTATGTTTTTTATTGGTGTAATAAATCAAAAATAATTTAAAGGAAAAACTATGGTTGGCTTCTATTCGAAACAGAGTAATTTTATGTCATTTTTGTACTCCTAGAAATTATTTTCTTTATTGTAGATTTGTATACGTATACATTGGGTAGGTGTGTAAAAATGTGACTGCTTGATTATGGCCGACTCCATATTGGTTTAAAGCTGACGATTTTACATTTTTGCTAAGTCGACTTGTTCCCATTTACTAACAACTTAGACGGGCTGGGTGGCTCAGTGGTTAATATCCTGACTACTGATCTAAAGGTCGCAAGTTCAATTCCCGGCCCCAGTGAGGTTTTTAAAAATAAAAATGGAAATAAAAGTAGATATCTATTCAATAATTACAAAGTCGATAGAAGAATTATTGATCGGGTGTTGCTGTTAATTGTATCAGTGTTATACACTATAGTTCTTTGTAGCAGTATGCCATTAAAACGTCCATTTAATTGCAAAAAAAATATTCGGGATGCTTTCACTCTACGAGTGTTACAGGATCATGCAAATGTATTCAGATTCACCCACTATCACAATTCTATTAAAAAATTAACAACCATCGACTCTCATGTGACCAACTTTAGGTTGATGAAAATTTTGTTGAACTCAAAAAGTTGGAAAGATTCACACCATTTCAATCCAAATCACAATTTATGGGTGCCATATGAAAGAATACATCCCTAAATGTATCTAGCATATCTTCACTACTACTACATACTCAAATTTATTAAATTCGAGATTTTCTGAAGGAACGCTTCTTAAATATTTTCATAATCTTGACATCTAGAGACAAACTAAAGCCGCTGAACATTTATATTAACAAAATGTCATAGTACTTTGTTTTCATGGTAACAATGATAAAGCTATAAAGTATTTCTTATTAAACAATTTAACTTAGATACAACATCGACGGACCATTAGTAAAATACCCCACAAGAAAATAATTAGCGCGGTAGCTAGATTTCAGTGGGAGCTACGGCCGAGTACTGCCAGTTTACGAGTTCAGTTTGACTGTGCTGCGTGTATTAATATTTTCTGCTCTCGTTCGCTTTAAATCAATGAGAAGAGAAATAATATTAATTAATATTACTATTTAATTCCAACAGTCTTATACTTACCATAAAGTTGTTCGCGCAAATGTTTTGAAATGTCTTTCAATATTAGTGAAAAGTGCATTTATAGTAGATCTAGAGCCGAATGGCAGATCGATGGCATGCCGACGTATGCGTAACTGTCATTCTGAAATTATTACTGCCGAAGGCATTTGCAATTAAAAATAATATCAGGTAAGCAACGACTTTTGGAACGATTAAATGCGACACGTACAAGAATAGCACCTGTTGACATAAACAAATGTAATCTTGTTGGTTTGTTATTGTTTATGGGAGCTGCTACACTGGTTGTAATAATGTTGTTCAATGTCAGGTTTGAGAAACTTCATACCCTCGTTAACACTGTGTTATTATCAATTGATGAAGTAGTTATTTTATTAAAATACCTACTAACTTCTATTATAACTAAAGATGAATATTGTGAACTTACTAATTATTATTATTATAATTTGGATCTTCACCTTCTCTATCTCATGCGATTCAGCCGGAAGAATCGAGCTGAATTTTCTGCTATTAATACGGCTATATTCGCTAGTGCTGATTTCAAATAGCCAGTACCTCAATACAATCCTGAGATTTTGAAATATTCAAGATGGGGGAGGATCTGCTTGTTCTACAATATACAGAAGATCCACTTATACAAACGTGCATACATAATCCATTATTTTTTTTTACCTTTCTCTATCGATGATCATACATACTTAACGGAAGTGGAAGTAACAGATCGCATCCGACTTTATTGCACCCCAAGTTGAAATACACTTACTACAAGTGCAACTTCGTCGTATAGTTTGGTCTGTTAGGCTTCTGAAGAGAGCGCGTAAGTGTATCGCAACAGAAAATGATCCCTCGACTAAGTGCTGATCCAGGGTTGGGGATAGAATTCCAAATCGGGGGAAGAAAGTGATAATGTGATAAGTTGCAACAGTGAGATGCTGCCATGCGTACTCTTAGTTAGTGTGTTAGATGGTAGCTACTGTATTATGTACATACTAGCTGTACCCCGCGGCGTACGGCGCATTTAAAATGTAGGACTACTACACAGTAGACCATTATCACATAAATAATAAGGGTGTGTTTAAACGGAGCGTGTGAGCGGTCGTGGGACCCGTTCAGTAAGGCAGTAATGAACCCTCTTTATTATTAAATGGTATGTACTTGCGTTCGTAGTTTTAAAAAACACAACCAATGCATAATAAGTAATGGTTTTCTGTAATAGTATCTCTATTAAAAGTAATGGGACGTTTGTTTAGAAAAACTCGAAAATAGTAAACCGTTGAATGACGCCTTGGTACTTTTTCCGGTTTAGCACGACATGTAGTGTTGTGTATTATTTAAGAGGTATGACTAGTATGTTTGGTCGCAACGAATATGATAGTTGAAGGAGGTGGACTCCTGTGTTCTATCGTGGACTATTTTCTCCTTATATCAGTCAGTGAAGAGCCGTAGGATAGTTTGAAAAGGTGTTGGCTCCCATAGCATCTGGATGCGGATGTCACTCAGGGCATGAACTTGACCCGTCCATATCTTCGTCGCGACGCGTAAACTTCTGAGAGCGCACGAAGGGACCCGATTCCGGAATGTACCTACAGGTTCAAGTTTTCCCTTTGCGTGGCATTTACTGGCGACCTGTGCCGTCGCTTTGAGCTCGGTTCAGGAATTTGGACGTTTGGATTTCTGACGTGACCTTGGGAATATACAGTTCGCTCCGCGAGTTTTGTACCAGGAAACACACACAAGGTTTCGCCTTGCAAACCACTGCCTTATTTTAATATATGCGATAATACTGTATCGACGTACTGTGCACTTGTGAGTATTAAGATTTATGCGTTTTTTTAGGTGCCTCGTAACTTGTCGGCCTGTATTTATATTTGTTAATCTACGTCAACCTGCGATTAACCACCTGTATATTATTTATGAATTAATGATCATTATATACTGTGATATGCGCATTCTGGCGTTATTTATTTGTTACTGCTACCTGTACTTGAGTTGAGCTTCTTTTTCAGAATATTTTGTGCTACATGGGTTTACGAATTCTCTTTGAATGCCTGAATACACTTGTTGTCGCTTGGTAAAAATCTGTTGGCGGCCTTTTGGCTCTTGATTAATTTGAGTATTTAAAGAACTGCACATCCGTCTCCATTGAGCTAGTTTGGATGCTAACGAAGGTAGCGATGAGAAGAGTTTGATGCTGGCAAATTGTCGAACTGGGCCTTCTGCGAAGATCAGGCTTTGCCTTTAACCTTCATCCCGTACTCGGCGGTTTCATTAGTACATTCGCATTTTGCACCCTCCTACTAGATATAATCCAATAAAATAAGAGGTTTCTTCTTTATTGAGGTTAACTCATCAATGCATATTGTAAAACCAAAATTAAATACACTTTTTATTTACAAATTTAAATCTCTGCACTAATCTTCTTCTTTAATATAGGCTGAGAGACTGTTACTGCCACACACTGAATGCAGTTTTGTAAGCCCTCTTAAGCCGCGGCCAGGGCAGGTGACTAGCCCTTGAATTAAGGGATAATGCCCTTTCACAGGGGTCACGACCATCAAAGATGTTTGTATGATGGCCGAAGACCGAAAAGATGTAACCACCGAACTCACCATCTGCCGACTGCAAGCGCAAACGCTTTACCAGTAGAGATGGGCGCGTGAGTGATTTTGCGCTCACGTCACGCACGTTTCACGCCGGCTTTAAACAGTCACGTTCACGCACGTTCACGCTCACGTTCACTCACGTTCACGGCGTGACACGCCACTCACGACGTGACACGCAGCTTTTATTTCAAAATTTAAATTCAGATAGAACAGAATGTTCAAATTTAAAACCAATGAAAAAACCCTAAAGAGAACTAAAAATATGTTTTGCACATGACATAATTTACGTGATATGTTGCAATCAGAATAGTTGACATAAAAATAAAAATTAAAATTGACTACAATAACTTCGACAAGGGATAAATACTGATTTCTCGCTAATATATTTCTTGCAGCTGTCTTCAAAGACATTACTTTTAATACTAAAAGCTGTCATTGGAATTGACGTTTCCCTTATTGGTATGAGTACAGAAGGTATATGTTGCTAGGAAACACTTTTAATTCGTAGGTTTGAAACTACTTTTTTCGACGACTGACATCGAAAGTAGATTTTTCTCACTGTCATTTGACAACAGAAAGTTGACATTTGCCGCTGAGCGTGCGTTTTCATCTTTTTGCCGCTCGCCGAGCGTTTTGGGTTTCCGCGTGAACAAAATAGGTAGCCACGTCCTAATGTTTCCTTGACAACGCCCGTCATTTGTGGAAATAATCGCGTCACATGTCATATAGACTGCGCGAGTAATGTTAACTTGATTGTCAATTAATTTTTGCGATAAAACGAAATTTGATATTTTCCTTTAATAATATGCTCAGTCGTCGAAAAAATAGTATGTATATTTCGAGCTAAAAGTGCGCTTGCCGCTTTTGCATGATTGCTGGTTTCGACTTCGTCTCAACCAGCAATATTCATGCGCAAGCGGCAAGAATGCACTTTCAGCTCTTAACATACAATATACTATTACGTACAAGACTCAATATTTTCACCGTTAAGGCGAGTATACAAAAAAAACATTACTTTACGTAGAATAATAAGTTCATCTATACAAGTACACAATAAATTGGTTTAAAAATAAGACGTAATCAACATTTTCAGTGTTAAGTCGAGTATACAAAACAAAACATTAGGTACTTGTCTAAAAATAGGTTCATCTACACATCTACACAATATATTTTTGGTTTAATAATAAAACGTAATTAACATTTTCAGCGTTAGCCGAGTAAAAAACAAACCATTACTTTTATTAGAATAATAAGTTCATCTACACATCTAAACATTAAAATGTTGATTTAAAAATAATATGTAATCAACATTTTCAGCGTTAAGTCGAATTCTGCGCTCTTCTAAAATTCGCCCAGCTGTAGAAAATACTCTTTCGCTTGTAGCGGAACTTGCCGGTATGTTTAAAATGTCTCAAGTTTTTTTAACAGTGGCGTATTTACACTGTTTTTCCAAAATCCTAAAATGTCATCTACATTTCCGAATTTTAATTTAACATACTAATTTAGTTCTGTTTCAACATCATCCTAATTACATGTGTCATCGTCAGAGCTATCTCTAAGTGTAGAAAGATAAGAATCTGATGCTGATGTACCAGTTTTGAGTCGTTTGCTATGTATTTCATCATTATCATCTATAGTTTTATTTGCATTATAATCTTCTCTTTTATGTGAAGGTATGAACTTTAAGGATTTATAATTAGGGTCCAAAAATAAAACCACATAATGTAACTTGTTTGGCACAATTTGTGATTTAATGAATTTAAAAGTTGATGCACCCTGCGGTTTTTTATTCGTTACTAAATATTTAACGTGAAATTAACGTGAAACGTGAATCACGCCTTGGAAATTTTCACTCACGTTCACTCACGTTCACGTCACGATTTTCAAATACTAGTCACGTTCACGACGTGACACGCCGTGACACGACGTGACACGACTGTTTTCACGTCACGCGCCCATCCCTATTTACCAGCCAGCCACACATTATCCACCTATTAATCAACTCATCAAATTGTACAGTATTACTGGGTTTTGGATTAATTTTTTAAAAATATCAAGTGCATGAAGAGAGAATATTTTCTAACGATCACATCAGACGCCATTTTCAGCAGTTCAAGTTGTCCAAGGGTTAAATTAGTACAACTGGCATATTTAGACTGCTCATTCTCATATTACGTCGAGTTCATTAAAACGTCATACTAAAATATTAGTTTCAGCTGTCTTTCCTGTGGACTAATAAAGCCAGAGATAATTCTAATTTAGAAACTGATATTAATTGTGAACACATCGCAGACATATCAGTCGCGGTGGATGGGAAAGGCGGAAGCTAAGGTAGCTAGTCGGGAAAATTCTAATTTCTAGTTTTTTATTACTTCCAGAAAATGTGTTCTGTTGCATTCGCAGCAAGCCGATGTTACTGCTATTCTTGCATGTTTTAAATAGTAACTTGTATGGTTAATTTCAAAACTGTGCGGCCGAAAATGGGATGATGATCACTTAAACTAACTCGGCACAGCAATAAACATTCATCGTTGCAAACCGGGGAGGGGGTCTTTCTTCTAGGCTGGCTGATGAACCTATTTTTCGAGTCCTCTTTTCAGTCTCTCCTCTGCACCACCCATCCTAGACAAATTCTTTAGTATGCCATTATCAATGAGGTGGTTCAGTTCCTATATTAATATTGTGCGGTTTGGTGACATTCACATTGTTATTGACAAATCACTTATTTAAACATCTGACGACCAAATAAGTTACACACAGCATCTTATAGCAGTAAAGTTTGTTAAATGGCGCTGATAAGTGGCACAGTATCCTGTAGCAGCAAAGTTTATGCCGTTGCCGGTAGATAGCGCTGAATGACGTAAGCTCGATCGTGGACAAAGCAAGTTCAATCGGTGACTTCGGAAAGAATAGTGTTAATAGATATGGTTGTCATTAGTACATACTAATACGAACATTCTCCTCTGCTTAAAGTAACAGATCTTTATGATCTCTTAAAATAAGTAAATATGCCGTCTAATTAATGACACTTCAATAATAAATTAATTTTTCTACTCACTGTATATACAGTCGGCTTTTGCGCCCTAATTTTAGAAAACAAAACATGTCAATTTTCAACCAGCGGGAGGCAATTTTTATTAACTCCCGGCGGGAACCAATATTTTTTTACCTCGCGCATTTGTGTTTGTCACCATGGATACCACACCAAAGCTTTACAACGTTATGTTGATTTGGAAATTAGACAAAATGTCACTACAGAAATCTAGTGTCACTACAATAATTTCCTAAAGAAAAATTTTTGAAATCTCGTGCTAAAGAACATGCGCTCGAAAAAAATATATACAGCGTGGTCCCCGTTTGAGTTTAACATGACCCAATCATTTTGGAATTGTATTTCCATAATTGGGAGATCGTTCCTGCTTGCCCTGAAACTTACTTTGTCGATAATTTCAAATCAGTTGAAATCAAGTACTCCTTGATAACTCACCAATAACTTTTTCGGCTGGTATGCAAAATATGAAAGATTGCTTATCTATATCGTCCTAATACCGTTAATGGTATACAAGGACCTCTGTTCATTTGATGAAAACTTGGTCTCTTTATATACATCCCGAAAGGCGCCATACAACGCCTTGCAACGGTTGCACAACGGCAAAAAAATGAACATCACTATCTGCGTCCACGCCACTTGACACGTTGATTCACAACACACGCTACCTAGCGGTGCATCGCGCTACTACAACTAGTTTAAGCGTAAAGTGGCAGATAATAAGCAAATAAATTGACTGAAATTCCATTTGCTGGAATACATGTATGTGTGTATAAGTTTTTAGTTAAAATTTTGGAAATATTAATGGAAAAATGTTAGGTGTAATTCTTCTAGATTAAAATTCATAGGGACTGTTTTCATTTATGATGGGTTTCCCTTCCAGGAAGGATTGTTGTAATGTTGTAAACCCTACTATAGCTCTACACATTTCTACATTATTATTTGGAACAGTTTTTATATTACCTATGCGAAAAAGGAGCAGCAATTTTTATAAGTGACGTATTTTCTGTGAAAGGGTCTTGTATGGGATTTGTAACTATGGTCACTAAATTTGTCTTCTTTCACTTAGTCCATTCGACCTTGATTTAGAAAGTCTATTGCTTGTCTGAAATTTGGTATCATCCTGGTTGTACTTTAGTATTTGTCTTATACATAAATGGCGGGCAAATATTTTTATGTCAGCTGTAATCTGTATAAATTTTCCATATTTGTGAGAAGAATCGTATATTATTTGAAAATAGGAAAACAAATGAAACGAAAATATTAACATTTTTAATTCTGTCGACGATTTACGATTTAAACACGTTTTTGTACTTTTCCAGCGCTTGGAGATGTTAAGTAGCTGTTTCTGCATTCTACATTTTATCTTTGAAATTAACGGGAATCGAACCGGTAAAAAACGAATGGAGGACAACGAGGTGCCACACGCACGATAAATTGATAATTATAACACTAAATAAATACAACAAGGCATAATGAATTGCGTTTTGTAGCGACTTTTATGAAATTGGGTAAATTAATACTATGCGATAGATGAATAGAAACTGCTAATTGACTGTTGCCAAGCAACAATCAGTAATATTAACAGGTAGATATATAAACGGCCAGCGACGACTTGATTTATGGTAGTAATTAGTTTAACATGTGCCTTCTGAATGGAGGCTAAAGCGAGAGTTCAAGGTCAAAACTCTGCTTATATGGGTTAGCCGGGCAGTTGTTTTAAAATGTCAGAAAAACGAATGTGGGTTTTAGGTTAGAAAATATCAAACGGCTGATACAACTGCTAACGGCAGTTTTTAAAAACAATGCACAATAGTGGCCTCTTTAAACTTGGGACGTTTGCAGGTGAAACTCCATACAATTTCACTTTACTTAACCTTGAAGACAAAAGGCTTACGGCAATCGCAGCAGGCCGTGGCGTCCACGCGGCAAGCAGGAAAAACTAATTTCAACGTCTGCGGATTTACCAATTCGTGTCAGTTATTTCCGAGTGGCAGTCGAGGTGAAATAAAAAATTAAAAACATTTCTGCAGAGCCCCAATTCTCGCCATGGGTTAACCTCTACAGTATCACCTTGCCGCAATCCAAAGGATTTTAGAACCTACTTTGCATGACATCCAACATCCACCCAAGGTGTTCACATAAATTCCGAGATGAGCAATTTAGACAATGAGCTAAGTACTTACCGGCAATTAAATTAAGCTTATTGTTCTCCTTTGGAGACAATTGGGCTACGTCACGTAATCCAAAATCGCAACTGTTTGCACTGGAGCAAGTCGTTAACCCACTATAAACTTGGGGCACCGATGCGAGTTTCTCGGCACGAGAAAACTGTCACTAGTGGAAAGGTGCAAAAACGAACACGATGATAAAGGTCTGAAACCAGTCCAGCAGATTGGCCGACTTGTTTACGTGTTCCGCAAATAAACAAATCCCGAATTGCGGTCACCGTGGAAACAAACGAGCGCGGATAAACTAAACACCAGAAGATCGCGGCGAGCGCACTGACTGGATCAGCTTTGTTTACTGCTCCCACGAACGTTCGTACACACTGCTAATGCCACGTTCTGATCTCTGCAAAACACATGCACACACCTTTGGCACGTTCGCGGCGCGGATTCTCTAAACGTATTCGTCGCGAAATGCGGCAATTCGTCGCGGATGCGCTAAAAATTCTGCCACAGCGCGGACCGCAATCACCTATCTGCCCTCTTTGTTTAAGTGTTTACGAATTGTGCTAAGTTGAATCAACTTGGGCGCCAGCTAGTAGTGCGAAGGTGGTACCACTGCGAGTACCGTTTCTGGTTATGTAAGTTGGCAACCCGCGTTGCTCGCGCCGGTGGAATGGAACGCAAACCGGAACTTTTTCCGGTTTTCCATTGCTGAACGTCTTCCTGATGGGTTGGATTTTAATAGCTATACAAAGCTATTTACTAGAAATTGCACTAGGCCACGACAACCGTTAGTTGCAATTATAGGGCTAATATTTCCGTTTCAGCAGTACCCGTAGAGTTCCTTCGTTACATACAGGGTGTGTCTTTACTGTGTGGACGGAGGATTGCTCCGTAACTATTAAAGACATCAAAACCAATTTTGGCATGGTAATACACAATCATTGGACCTACATTCTAAAAATATTTAGGTGCATACAGGGTGATTGACAAAAATATGCCAACCCAAACTTGTGATTTTTAAATAGAATACCTTGTATATTTTTGCATTTTTGGATTCCTTGTCACATTTAGAATAAAAATATATAAATTTGTATCTGTATCACTAACCGTTCTGAAGATATTGTCACTTTAGTACCAAAATAGAGTCAACTTTGGAGCCACGATGCTAGCGCGGTCATCACGATTTATTATATCTGTTTGTACCACCGACTGTTGATAATAGTCTACTTACAACATAAGTGGAAAATTTTTCGAAAAAGTGTAAAACTATAAAGACTGTTTAATTTACATACATACATACATACATAATCTGTAACCCCTTATACCGTACGAAATGTAATTTTGCTCATTTTTTCAAATACAACACCCTGTATATTTTTTATATTTGGATTCCCTTTGAAGAGTAGATACTAATTGATAATAGGTGTTATAACCATAACACGAACCCTTCTTGAAATATTGACGAAACAATAGGTACGCCGTGTGCGCACATTTTAAAATTATTTTTGTTTATACAAGGTACAAGGTGTATATAGTATAGTGTTACACTAAACATATGTTTTTTAAATGGGACACCCAGCATATTATGGCATTACGGAAAGCCGCCACTGTTATGCTAATCAAATTAATATAAAATGATACAGGGTGACCCGCAGGACCCGCTAAAGGTTCGGGTAACTTTTTTCTATGGTGAAAGATGAACACAAAACTGAAAAAAAGTCCTGTGCAGCGATTTACCTTTTACGAGTGGTTGGTCGAAGCCCATAGAAGAAATCGTTTGTTTATAAACAACGACGGACGGAAGAAGGTATATGAAAAAGTTAAACTTCAGTGCCTTGGTATACAAATTACTATTATATTGAACAAAACGTAGTCATAGTTCAACGACCACAAAGCGTAAATCGTTGAATTTGCACTCTATAATTCGATACCGTACACTTGATACGGGCAGGGTCTCGAGATACCGTCACAAAAAAAAACTTTACTTGCACGGAAATATGCAGTTCTTAGACAATAATAAATTGTATTTGCAATTGTAAATCGAAAGGAGGTTTTTTAAAAACATTTAAACGAAGGCAGGTTTTTACCCGGCCATTTCGCTTACTAACCTTTAAAAATTGAAGATCTTTAACTTGTCCAACAATGGACTGGATATATTTGACTTTGCCCAACGCAGGTAGGTAATTTTCCAATATATTTGAACACTTTTCTTTATGTTATAAATAAGCTCTTCGCGCTTATTTGCCTTAGTCTCATATAGTACACATGTTTGTTTGCCTTCCAGTGCTATATCGTTAGTGAAAACTGGAGAGGCATCCTATTTTGAGGATTTTTGTACGAGGTATCTACCAATAGTACCAATCAACTGTAAAATAAAAGGTAAGTGTTATATTGGCTTCTATTTTTTACGTAAAATAGTAATAGTTTGTCTGCCTGCCAATGTTATACCGCTAGTTAAAACTGTGGAGAGGCAGCCTATTTGGAGGATTATTGTACCAGGTATCTACCAATAGTACCAATCAACTGTAAAATAAAAGGTAAGTTACATTGGCTTCTGTTTTTTTAGGTAAAATAGTAGTAGTTTGTCTGCCTGCCAGTGCTATACCATTAGTGAGAACTGTGGAGAGGCAGCCTATTTTGAGGATTGTTGCACGAGGTATCTACGAATAGTACCAATCAACTGTAAAATAAAAGGAAAGTTGTATTGGCTTCTGTTTTTATGTAAAATAGTAATCGTTTGTCTGCCTGTCAGTGCTATACCGCTAGTGAAAGCTGTGAAGAGGCAGCCTATTATTTTGAGGATTGTTGTACGAGGTATCTACCAATAGTACCAATCAACTGTAAAATAAAAGGTAAGTTACATTCGCTTCTGTTTTTTTTACGTAAAATAGTAATAGTTTGTCTGCCTGCCAGTGCTATACCGCTAGTGAAAACTGTGGAGAGGCAGCCTATTTTGAGGATTGTTGTACGAAGTATCTACCTATAGTACCAATCAACTGTAAAATAAAATGTAAGTTACATTGGCTTCTGTTTTTTACGTAAAAGAGTAATAGTTTGTCTGCCTGCCAGTGCTATACCGCTAGTGAAAACTCTGGAGAAGCATCCTGTTTTGAGGATTGTCGTAGGAGGTATCTACCAATAGTACTAATCAACTGTAAAATTAAAGTTAAGCTACATTGGCTCCTGTTTTTTACATAAAATAATAATAGTTTGTCTGCCTGCCAGTACTATACTGCTAGTGAAAACTGTGGTGAGGCAGCCTATTTTGAGGAGTATTGTACGAGGTATCTACCAATAACAGCAATCAACTGTAAAATAAAAGGTAAGTTATATTGCCTTCTGTTTTTTTACTTAAGATAGTAATAGTGTGTCTACCTGCCAGTGCTATACCGCTCGTGAAAACTGTGAAGAGGCAGCCTATTTTGAGGATTGTTGTACGAGGTATCTACCAATAATAAACTGTAAAATAAAAGGTAAGTTACATTGGCTTCTGTTTTTTTTTAAGTAAAATAGTAATAGTTTGTCTGCCTGCCAGTGCTATACCGCTAGTTAAAACTGCGGACAGGTAGCCTATTTTGAGGATTGTTCTGCCAATAGTCCCAATCAACTGTAAAATAAAAGGTAAGTTAATTGGCTTCTGTTTTTTACGTAAAATAGTAATAGTTTGTCTGCCTGCCAGTGCTATACCGCCAGTGAAAACTGTGAAGGGGCAGTCTATTTTGAGAATTGTTGTACGAGGTATCTACCAGTAGTACCAATCAACTGTAAAATAAAACGTAAGTTACATTGGCTTCTGTTTTTTACGTAAAATAGTAATAGTTTGTCTGTCTGCCAGTGCTATACCGCTAGTGAAAACTGTGGAGAGACAGCCTATTTTGAGGATTTTTGTACGAGGTATCTACCTATAATACCAATCAACTGTGAAATAAAAGCTAAGTTATGTTGGTTTCTGTTATTTATGTAAAATAGTAAAAATGTTGTTTAATGGTTGCAGATGGCTGATGGAAGGGAGAGGTTTATGGTTTCCAATACCGAAAACGGAAATCGAAAAAGAGAAGAAAACGTGAGGAAAATTACGAGCTCTATTAGAAAGTTTCTCGAACCAGGACCTTTAACAAGTTCAGCAGCAGCAGTCTCACCCTTGGTAACAGTCGCTGAACTATCTGATTCTAGCACTGATACTTCGGAACCGCAACCTAGTGCCGATGCATTGACAGATCCTGATCTTTGGCCACAGCTTATTTCAGAATATATTAAATTGTCAATAATTGAAATCGGGTCAGCACAAATCAAGAATTTATCTATCTCACAGAGTTGGGCAGTAATTAATTACCTGGTAATTAAATTACTAATTAAATTCCTTTTTGTTTATTTGCCTTGGAATTGAATTACTTTTCAAAATGCGGTAATTGTAATTGGGAATTGCCATTTTTGTTAGAAAGTACTTGAAAATTACCTTTTGAAAGTAATTAATTACTATATTCAATTACTCAATTACTTTTGTGTAATTAAATTTCTCTAAAGTATTTAAATTACTTTACAAGTATTTGACTTACCTGTGGTAATTGAATTACTTTGTGGTATTTCAATTACTGAATTACTGACCTCGATAAGGTGCCAAATCTCCAGAACGCAAAAATAAGATAAGGTCTTATTTAAGTTACATATTAAGCAAATCGCAATAGGGTATTCCCGGTTCAATATAAGCCTAATTTATTGTTTCCTCTGACGAGTAAACTAACAGCAACTTTTGCATTTTTTACGACCCGTGCACGAGCTCTGGTAGCTGGTACGTGTATGTAGATGTGATCTGTAGCTTGTAATAGTGAAATAAATATTTATTGTGCAGGACGCTAAAACTATATTTGCGGTAAGTACAGTCGTGTTCAAATAAATCTGGAACAATTTTTTTTCAGATGCAGGTTGAATTAAGAATTGAAGAACATCTCCATGGTTTTCCTGCTATCAGAAAGTGTTACATTAAACTTTAACAGGTAATGAAATCTATAACTCTTTTTGATAAGAGGAAATCCATGGAGAGATTTTTCAATTCTTAACTCAACCTGCATGTGAAAAAAACACTGTCCCAGATTTCTTTGAACACGACTGTACATTACAGATTACAATACCTACGGTAAAAATATGATTTAAAATAGCTTCATTAGACGACATTGGTTCATAATAATTATTTATTCATTTCAATTTGCTTGTTTTAAACCATGTACGTACTAGCATAGAAATATACTGCCGTCCAAGTGTAACAGGTGTTAAGTCCAGAAAATTACGTTTTTGAGTGAATATTTGAACTAAAAGGCCAAAATCCGATAGCAACTTTTAAACGGCGTAAAACACATAAATAAAATGCCTTGTAATGCTCATATGCTGCTTTGTATACTGGCACCTAGGGCATAATTTTTACGGACTGCTGCAGCATGTCGGCTTCGATTATTGTTAAAAATCTGGAATAGTGTCTTGTAAAAATCGTGACTTTGTTATAATTCCGCTCACCTCATCCAACGTTACTTCTTTACGTTATACAGGGTGCTGCGTCGACGGACAAAAAATAGAAAACCCTCATGCTAATTACAAGACATTCAAATATTGGCTTCTTAATGATTTTACACAAAACTTGTAATGCAGCATACCGTATGAATGATACATTTAATTTAAATAATATCCAGCTATCTAATGTATATTATGTGATGTAACAGTTGTATGCTTCAACTGGTGGTGCTGTAAAGGGCAACCAGAGGGTTGTTTATATCAATTAATAACAAAAATAACTTGAATTGATAATCTACGATAAATAGTCACGTTAAGGGTTAAATTTCCATTAATTGTGAAGAATAATAATTGACGATTTGATACGTAGTAGCAATATAGTATTCTCTACGATCAAATTTGACTATAAGTCACAAATATTATTCAAATATAAAATTCAAGATTGTTTGATTCCATTTAACATAGCATATTACTACGAAGCCAGTAAAACCAGTGAAAGTGAGTGTTGTGGTATGCTGTTGAACTGTCTATCCACATAATAGAGGTTTCAAAGAGCTACAACGAGGTTTGATTTGGTCGGGAACAACCCAGGGAGGTGTTTGCTGACTAGAATTTATCCAGTTAGAAGCTGAGATAACACATTCAGGTACAAGATAAGACAATCAGAAGGTTAGTGCCCATTTTTTATGAAATATTAAGAAGTCATAAAGCAAGTTTGTAAATATATTCAGAAATTAATTTAGAAGAATTAATTTTTAAGAATTAGTTTTAACTACAAGAGAAAATTGTTAGTTAAAAATTTATCCATTCAGCTGGGAGTCAGGAATCCCATTGCTTGTAAAACTGACTAGTCGAGGCTTTAAAAAACTATAATCACATGACATAATTCTAAATGTCAAATTGATTTTTGAGATACGTCAAATCCTATTTATTGTATTGAGAAGTAAGGTAAGTACATTTAAGTGAGCTATACCTGATAGTGCTTCTTCTTAATAATTAGAAAAAGGGTATATTTAATTTGATATTAATTATAATAATACCGTAAGAGAGTGATATTTTACAAACTCCATTTACTTTTTTAAAAGAACAGTTCATAGTGACCCAATTTGCGTAATTTCAGATATTGTATTGCCCTAAACTTAAAATCAATAGGTATTAATAAAGAAAGATGTTGATAAGAATTTGAAATTTGAAGTAAAAATATGAAAGCAACCTGAGTAATTTAATTGTCGAGCATTTACCGTAATTTTATGAAATACGTATTTTTACCCGTTTCTTATACGGTGTGTTCAAAAACAAATTACGTAAGGGTTGGCCATGGAATATAAAAGTAATGTCAACAGCAAGCTTTAGAATTCATTAATTGTCATAACTGTTGTTGCTGTCATAAGTTTATATTATACGCTGATATCGTGATTGAAAATTCTAAAAATTGCTGTCTCTAAAGCTTGCTGTCGACATTAGTTTTATTTATCATGGCCAACCCTTATGTAATTTCTTTTTGAACACATGGTATAAAGGTCTCTTGAATGTAAAAATGACTTCATTGTTACGTGCTTGAGCAAATGTTTTTTGTTTTTGTATCTGATGTACACATTCTTACTTCAATCGGCCGTGTTCAACTAGGTTTATCACTTTAGCAGTCACCTGTCAACTTTCAACGGTCCCTGATCAACACCAATTTGATATTTTGTTTTAAAATTTCAAAAGTTACCTAACACATTTTTTATAGCATTTTTATTACTAGGGAGGAAAATGCAGGGCCGTAACTAGGTACAGGCCGAGTAGGCAAGCGGCAAGGGGCGCCAAAATGTCACTGAAAAAAAAGAATTTCTTTCGTACTAATAAAAAACAAATAAACAAGTACTAGTCAATTTTATAAATAAATTAATTTGTAATATTAACGATTTTAGTCCAAATCATGCTAATTATAATAATGCGAATTGCTCCCGATCTGGTCGATACATTACATTGCCTTGTGCAATTTGCAAAGGAAATGTTATATGTCTACCAGATTGTAGCAGCGTTTATGTTATAGTTCTCACGTATATCAATCAAAACATTAGAATTATTAACTTGTTAGCCCACCGCATAGGTGGTCTTATTCTCATTATACAAAGGATTAGGGTTGCCAAGACTGTCATTTTGACCCGAAGACTTCGGGTTTGGCAATCATTCTTCGGGCTTCGGGTTTTCAATAAAATTCTTCGGGTTAACTAAAGGTTCATACATACATGGATTGCGATCCTATTTAAGCTCCAGAGCAGAAGTCATTGGTAGGAAAGTGTCCAAAGAGGAAAATATAATTTTAGAAAATATATTAAATTTTTTTTAGAAAAATCTAGGAATTTACAAAGGTCGAGAATTATGCAATGTGTAACGGATCAGCTGGATCCCTTACCCATAATGTTTATTTTCATGCTTAAATGTAGAAGCCGAGTAGTTCCTGCGTTCTATTATTTGATTTAATAATGTATTTTATGTAAGCAAGTGCTTTCAAAGTCGGTCCTGCGCTGGACGTATATTGTGAATTTTGGTTTTTGCAAGTGCAGCAAGAAACACACGCTGTACGCGGGATGCGAGGATTTTCAACTTTCAACTGCAAATTTAACAAAGAAGGCAGCAGTCGCACGCTGCTTCTTCTGAAAGGAAAGTGTAGTACGTGAATTCTCCCAGGGAGATATAAGTTAATTTGAAGCGGTCTAAAAGAGCCTGGCAGCCAACTTTTGCTCAAAACAGTGTTAAAGTGCAGCGAGCCAGCGTTTGAAAATTCTGCAAACGTATTTTCACAGAGTACGTGTAAGTACACCCATTGTGCTATATTTAAAGGCCTATTTGAAGCTTCAATTTTGAGAGGCGCCAATTCAACTGTCTTTATTATCAAACCAGCATAATGTCCGCCAGGAGCGTGCAATGCAATCGAGGAGTGCCGTTTCCAAGGGTATGCAGCAGCCAGTTCCAGGTAAAATGTTTACAGAGCGTGATAAGGTTGCGTTGAACTGCAAGATTTTGTAAACTCGCAGGAATATGTTTTATTAGCGACTCAAATAAGTACCGGCTTCAGGCAATTTTGCCATTCCAGTTTTGTTAAAGACATTTTGACATTCGCGTTCTTTTAAAAGATAATTATTTCAACGTTATTTTTGGTGATGTTTTACGTTGTTTATGTAGGTTTGCAGCACGCCTGTGAATAGCCGTAATCTATATCGCACATACGTTGTTTGAGAACTTAATTCTATTTTCTTTTATTTCTTTTGTTTTAATGCGTGTTTTTTTAATGTTTTTATACGCGTTTTGAAATCAGTAGATGATGTAAAGAATTCAGCTTTTTTGTGCATTGTTTAAAGTTAAGTTTCAGTCCGATCAACACTATAAGGGGAACCAGATTTCTATTTTGGCTGATAGTGATATTGCATAACCGACTAACTGAGGTATTAAGAGAGTTTCACGTTCACTGAGCTAGCTAAGGGATAAAAAAAGCAAATATTTATTTAAATATTAAGGCATCTTGTTCAAATTTAATGTATCCACAAAGGAGTATGTACAAAAATGCCGCATTTCATATGCTACTTAAAAAATATAAAACAATTTTAGGAAATATATCTTTATAATGTAAAAAACTATTTCATCTTAAACTTTTTTGTTAATTTTATTCGACTTTTTCCCCCGAAAGTTATTTTCTTCGGGTCAGCATCGACTTAATGTTGGTAACCCTACAAAGGATTCAATTTTTAAAACAATGTAATACAGCACAAACAACTGTTATAGTGCACATATTGCACATATTACAATACATATACATTCACTGCTTTGGGCTCATCGCTGGTACAGTGGCCCATTCCAACAATCAGCAGAACACCACAGACCGATTTTGAGAGCTTACTTGTTCCACTACTAAGGTATTTTCTCTACAATCACTTTGCCGCTAGAATGTGCTCAATTTAAGACACTTCTGCGACTCTTCACACAGTGAAAGCTTTTATAAAAAAAAAGAATTATCGAAATCGGCCTGATGCAAGGCTTATACTACGTTCCGACAGAAAAAACTTCACGTTTTAAACATATTGATTACTACAAAACAGTGTGGCAGTGTGGCTACGAATACAAAACCTTATTCTACGTTCATATGTTACTACACATAATGTAATTATTTGTCTATATTGTATTATTTTAACATATTGATATGTCTTTACTAGCTTTAAGCGCACCACATAGGTGGTCATATTCTAATTAAAAAATGTTTTGCATTTTTTAAGATTGAATTGTACATAAAAAAGTTGCAAAAGAAAATGTTTTCATCGTCTTTAATACAGAAAGCGCGCTGCAAGAAAAACAACTTTTGCTAGATCGAATTGTGGTTGAAGTCTTCAAAATTATCTACAAAATAGGTAAAAAATTCCTTAATGCTGCTAATAATACAGAAAAACTTAGTAATGCGAATTACATGAATTTAGAAACTAAAAAAAAACATTGCTGTCATCGGGATTTGAACTCGCGTTTACTGATAAATGCATATGCTTATCGTTGCTCTATAAATGGCACAGTGACGCAGAGACGCAGATACACCATATGTTTATACCGGGTGGATAAATAAAATTTCTCCAAGTTGGGCACCGTATAACTCCTCTGCTAAATCAGCTAAATGAATGTCGGGATCATTGTCGAAGAAACATTTCAATTTAAGAAAACGTTGAGAGCAGTGCATATGCAAAATGGAGAGCCAATACAGCATATTTTTAAACAAGTTGAAGTACTTTCTATAACTAGATTTTAACTACCTAAATAAGTACGCTTGTAAAAGCATTTTTTCAATGTAATTTTTAGAAAGTTATGCTTTTGTTCTTTTTTAAAATAAATATTTAAATTTTGTATGCATAATTTTTCGTTCTCTCATTACTATCTCTGCAAATCTCAAACCTGTATCTCTACTATAACATGAGTTATCGGGTCTCAAACAGAGGTCTTTTTTATCCACCCGGTATATAGGGATTTGTAAAATGTTCTACTGACTACATAATAATATGTACTTTTTTTAATTAGAATTGTGTTTTCTAATCTTGTTTTCTGTGCTCATTTTATTTGTGTTTTGTTTTGTTATTTTAACATTTGTTGTTTATCTTTAAAATATTGAATAAAAATGTTGGGATTTATTTTTGAATACCTACCTGTTTGTTTGAATACATTACATCATATATCCCGATATAAATGTTGAAGTCATACAGTATCATTAGTAATTTTTGTCACATATATTGTTTTTGTACCGAGGGGCGCAAAAATGTTGGCTTGCCTACAATAAAAGTTTGGCTAGTTACGGCCCTGGGAAAATGTATCATTCCCTCTCGCTCGCGGATGTAGTTTAATTCTTCAGCGTTAGCGAGAACAGTACCTAATCAATTGTTATCATGCAAGACAGGAAATTACGTTTTAGTCCAGAGTTATACATTCAACACTTTTACATTTTTTCATGTGGCAATCTCTTGTATTCAGCTGCATTCAAAAATATTTAAATATGAAAACCAGGAGGTTAGTTGATTTATTATTAATCACATTGCCTCCCGTCTCTAATGGCAACGGTAGTCAATGTATTATATTCCCTCCCACTGCCATTGGAAACCGACCAGGGAACAAAACGTATATTTTCGGGAAACCCCTAACAGGCGACAAAAAATGTTACCTACTTTCGTATATAGGGGTCGAACAGACTCAGCTTATACAGAAATGCTAAATGAATCAAAAGTTATTGCTGAAGAATTGGATTGTGAGATTAGTTTCCCAGCAATCGGTACGGTGCGACCGAGGAAAAGGAGGCCTATGTGTGATTACGAAGGTAGAGATGATGCTATACAGAATCCAGAATTACACTTTAAAGTCAATTTTTACTTTTTTATTAGACATCACCATAACTAAATTAGATGAAAGGTTCGAATTGCTAAGCGATCACAACAGTTGTTTCTCTTTTTTAGTACTGCACTGATTTGCAAAACAAATTGACAGATTTTGGAACAAATCATTCTGACATAAATGCAGTCGATTTACTGAATGCAATAGAGATTTTACCTTTCTATTCCCAACCAGATATCAATATCTCAAACAGTTTGGCCACTACAAGCGTCTGATGTGAGCGACTTGAAGCAGTACAGTCATATGGTGTACAGATGCCCAATGATAATAAAAAAATCAACATTTTCCAACTGATTTAAATGCTGTTGAATTGTATTTTTTAAATGTGCTTGTCTGTCTTTCATAATAGGAAATTGATTAATTGTCCCAGCCTACTAGTTTATTACAAATAACTAAATTCCTTAACTTTATATAGAGATGGAGAGCGTGAATTCTTGTTTCTCGCACCCCTCTAGTCATCTTGTTCCAGGTCTATTTCTTGCATCTGGATCCTTACTTTGTTCTTCCACCGATTTCTTGGTTTTCCGCTTTTCTGTTTGCCAGTGACTGTCATTTCCGAAGCTTCCTTGGTATCTTTTCTGCAGTTGTTCTTCTCATGTGGTCGTTCCATAATAACTGTGTTTCATTGTTCTTCTGGTTACATCTTTATCCCCATACGACTGAGTGTAATGTAATTTCATTTGCTACATTCTTGCTAACTCTTCCATCCTCTGGTCTAGTTACTCCTAGATAGTTGTACTCGTACACTTTCTTCAATTCCATATTCTATTTCAGTATCCATACCCTGTGTCCCTAATCACATGTCTTTATTAGATCTATAAATATAATGTAGTTCACCACCCTTCACTACAATTTATATTGGAGATTTAAATGCCAAAGCAAGCAAAACAGTTCATAGGGCAATACGGTACTGCCCAAAGAAATGAAAGAGGGGATCTCCTAATAAACTTTGTTTAAACCCAGCTACATGTGCATTATCAATACCTTCTTCAAAACGAGGGAAAAGTAAAATAGATATGGACAAATTCCAACCATGAAACACAAAACGTGATTAATTTTGAATAACTAACGCCCAAGAAATAATTAAAGATGTGACTCTGTTATAAATAGATTTTCAATTTACAGTGGTCACAGGATGGTGCATGTTACTTTGTAGTAGTAAATTTCAAAAATTTTCGACCCAAGGGTGTTAAATAGGTAATAGAATCAAACAACAATTTTTATTTTTCAGTCTAATTACCTTTTATTTCAATACACTTTTTGGAATGGCTAATTAACTCTTCTATATCACCGAAAAAATAATCTGAATTTTTGTCCTCAAAATGGTCTAAAACTGAAAAAATTAGTTCTTCATCACTGGTAAATTGTTTCCACACATATCCGAAAATAGTCGCTAGAGCTAGGTCGAGACTGTACAGGGGGTGCTTGAATTGCTGGAAACCACATTGCTGAACAGCAGCCTTCGCAGCAACTAAAGTGTGCAGTGGCGCGTTGTCATGCAGTAACCTCGCTCCCGGGATATCTTTCCTCGGCGTTTACCTTTGATTGCATCCTTCAATTTGTACATTAATGACGCATAATATTTCGCTCTTAACTAGCAGAATTCCTTGAGAATCCCAAAAGATTGTGACCATGATCGTTTTTGAGATTGTGTCACTTTTGATTTTGTTGTTCGCGGGGATCCAATAAGCCGCCACTCCATATATTCTCGTTTAGACAGGGGATCATGGTATCATAGTTTTATTTCCAGCGACAATTCAAGCTAGACTCAAAACAACTTAGGCAAACCCCTCCTAAGATGGAAGCAAACTGTACAAGTCATCAAGGCGATCTACAAAAAAAATCTGAAAAAGGCACGCAAGAAGAAGAAAGACTGGATGACGGACGAAATCTTGGCTCGAATGGAACAGAGAAGAATACTTAAAAATAAAAATCATGAGGAGTGTTGTTCAGTACTTAGAAAAATAGCAAAGAAAGAATGGCTACACGAAAAATTAATTTAACACATAAAAAAAGAAAATAAATGATTCAGACCAGGAAAAAGACCACTCGAGGAGCCTTGGTTGGTACAGATGGAAAGCAGAAAATAGAAATGACAGCTAAACTCGAAATGTGGGAGTAGTATACAAACTCTGTTCTCAGATCACCGACCAGAATATCATAATATCAATAATACAGAAGAAAGAGCGATCTTTAACATATTGAACAACAAATCACCACGCCCTGATAACGTTCAGGTAGAACTGTTTGAGATATTATGTGATACTAACAGAAGCTTCTTAATATGCTGAAAGACCTGTTTAATATTGTATATGACACCGGACAAATACCTCCGTATTGGTTATTACCAACCTTCATCAATTTCCAACCAAACATCAAGTCCGCTCTTCTGATAAATACAGGCTCATCAGTTTCATAAACCATATTGTCAAAGTATTCACAAAAGTGCTACACAGCTGAATATACTATATACAAATGTGAATAATATACCAGAAAATCGCAATTTGGCTTTAAAAACGTCCTGGAAACCAAAGGGGCGATATTTCAGTTACAAGTACTGGTACAGCGTTGCAGGGACATAAATTGAGACATATATACACGTCCTATAGATTTCTTGAACGCTTTTGACAGTTTCCAGCTCGAAAAACTCATAGAAATACTTAAAGGCATAGGTTTCCATAAAAAATACGTCAGAACAATAGCGAACATATATTGGAACTGTAGCGTTTTGCCCCTCCGAATTTAACTTTAGTCCTGGTCATTAATTCTGGAAATTTATGACTTCCATTAATTTCAGAAAGGCTTCAACGTTTTATTAATTTCTACCTCGAGTTGCACAATCAAAGAAAGGTTCACTCAATCTCAAATGTATATGGTCAGGAAATCACAATATATTTATCAACGCTATATTATTTTTAACTAACTGTACAAAATAATCGGTAATTCTTATTAAAATGAATTGTATATCAATAAAATTAACAATTTCCTTTGGGCACGTGTTTCTTCGGTTTCTTGGTGAACTGAACCCACTCATCACGTAGGTATCGGTGTGGCGGCGGCATTTCATCTGGAGCGAAGTATGTATTCTGCCCTGTATGTCGGACGTCCGGAACGTCACTTGTGAGATAAGCGTGGTTTGTTTACCTTTTCACACTCTGCAAACATACTCAGCATTTAAAGAGATTATGAGATACATGCGGCTCCGGAGGTGTGTATTGATGTGGTTGGAGCGTGAATGTGTCTTGTGGCAAAAATGCGCTACTCCTAACGTAACTGCGCTGAGAATTTGTACCTGGTGAAATTCGCTTATTTAGCGGGCAAAGGATTTGACAGTTCCGGCATTCGCTTGCGGCGAGGACATTTACGTTCGGATTCGAGTGGCGTAATTTACCTTTGGGCTCCAGGAAGGCGTCATTGGACGCAGAATTCTGACCCTCTAGGTAAGTTAATTAATGCGGTTATATTGATTCCTACAGGTGCGGTTATTAATAGGTTTTAATATTCTTGCCGCCTACGGTCGTGTTGAGGACGTGGGGCAGGAAAATGTGCTAGGAGACAGATAGACGCTATCACATTCTAACGCATAGGTTGGGTTCTGGTAGAGACGTTAGGAGACAGATAAACGCTATCACATTCTAATGTCAGGAGAGGATTTGGAGGAAGGAAAGTCCAGAGACTCAAATCGGATGGACAGGATCAGGATTTCAGCCTAAGAGGGCCTACAGCGGAAAGCTCTTTCAGGTTAGAGCAGTTGCTGGTCAGCATCGGTGGACTCAGGTGACTTATATGGTTGAGAAACCTGCTTTTATATTTTCTGGGCGGCTTTATCGGTAAAGCTGCTCCGGTTATCATGGACTGGGAGGTGGCGCCGGCGTTGCTTGTTCGTGTCTTCGCGGATAGCGCGGGTACGTGTTTTGTTATCACCAGTTCGAGCGCTGGCTAGATGTAACACCCAATTAGGCAATGTACAAATTAAATACAATGTTTGATGTAGCATTTATAATTTCCTGCAGAGGCTAGCGTTACAGAACCAATCAACACGTGTAAACATAGACAACAATAAAACAGAAGAAATGACAATACAGAGGGGAGTAGCCATTGGTTTGAGAAAACTACTACACAGCTATTTAGATTGACAGCCAATAAAATAAGAATAGACACGTTAATCGCCAACATCCACAGAAAATAAGGCACCAAGAAGAAAAAGATTAAGAAATTGAATCGATCGTTTCCTTTTTTTACCCCTGACACAGTGATAAGAATTCAGTGCTGCGTTCCACGTGTTGTTGTTTCTGGATAACACTTAAAAGTGTTTGGACCCATCTCGCACTCACCTTGTTCATACCAAGACGGTCGTGTTTGGCGCCTGTTCTTGCACCGGCGCAATTATTTCCGGAGTGAGTGTTTCTGCAGGTCTGCGAAACTTCAATTCGGTAGAGATTCGGGCTGTACTAAATTCTCTGAGAAACTGTATGGTAGAGAGCAGATATACATTATTCTAATCGAGAATATCTACAAAAACAGTAAAATGTATGTAAATTCTTATAACTACTCAGACTTCATACCTATAAATAGAGGAATTGTCATGCCATTTTTAATTTCCATAGTTACGTGACCATTCGAAGCAGTTTCGGTACCAAGTTGACGAGTTTGCCTGTATATAGGTTCCTTTTCAGTCATATTTTCGCGTATAATACTTCAGCTAATTGCATCTAAAATTCTAAAGTTGACACACACGCAACTCCGCACCGCTCTCGGCTCTAGCCGTTTTCTTTGCAGCTGTACTTTGTTTCGTTCCGTTTACATCAATTTCAAAACATAGCTCATGGGAGCGAGCAAGATATCTGCCTTGAATAACTTAAGCTTCAGTCGCGCTTTCTCGTCCTCGGCTTGCTTTGCTGTTGTCACGCGAGGCAAACTGCATTATCATTAACTACAACTTTTGGCGCGTTAATGCGCGCCTGGGCGGGAAACTTAGCGTGGTGTCTGTTTTGATCTTTAGTCAGTCGCTGGACGCCACACAGTGCCGACACGCTTCGGCGGCTGATGTTTTCCTGTTGGTACAGCGAATTTTGGCCTGTGTTTACACTGATACCGCTTTGTTCCGCTGTTTGTTAATTGTTTTGGGAGTTCTCGACGGACCGATAAAGAGAGAGGTTGTTGTGTTTGGTGTTGAGTGAGCACGTAGTGCTCTGGGTCGTTAGTACGACCGCCAGTTCTGTATACTCTCGTTGGGCCATGAAGAGGCTTCCTCCCATAGTTGGGGTTCCATAGTTCAGAGCTGAACAAGCCTTCGGTCTCATCTGTTTAGATTGTCCCCAGGGGGACGTAGTTCAGACCTTGCCCCGTTGTGGGATTTTCCTCAGGGACCGCTCGTCTCCCACGCCTCTGCAAACGTTCGTCGCACGTGGTGAGCCCGCTAGCGTCGTGACGCCATCGCTCGGCTGACCCACATTTAGGTAGTGTGTGTAATTGCTATTAATAACTATCTGTTCAGGCCTAATTTATGTGCGTTTGTTTGCTAATGCAATGCCGTTTGGTCGACGCTGTTAATAACCAAATTCATTTATCTATTCAGGCCTAATTTATGTGCGTTGGTTTGCTAATGCAATGCCGTTTGGCCGACGCTGTTGATAACCAAATTCATTTATTTGTTCATGCCTAATTTATGTGGGTTTGTTTGCTAATGCAATGCCGTTTGGCCGGCGCTGTTGCTAACCAAATTCATTCTGTTGAGACCTAATTTAGATGTGTGATTACTTGCTAATGCAGTACCGCTTGGCTGAGGCGATTAATCACCAAATTCACTTAACTGTTCAGGCTTACTTTAGATGTTTGTTTTCTGGTTCATAACTGCCTACCAAGGCCTTCTGTATAACTAAATTCATTCAGTTGTTCGGGCATAATTGTTGCGCTATTGGTGAGAACATTCAAGAGTAGCTGAGGTCGCGGTGAACTAATTTCATGTGATTATTTAATTATATTTAGAGTTAAAGCGTCTCCCAGCTGGGCTATATAGTTTAGTCCATATTTGTGTGTTTACTTTTTTGTATCTCGCTATTTTATATGTGTGAGACGAATAAACCGGTATTTTGAATGAGGCCTTATGATTTACGACGAGTCTGTGCATGCCCACTTTCAGGTTATTGTGTAAAGATAAATGTACGGCGAAACCTGAATGTTTAAGCGTCACAGGTAAGTTGGCGAAGCTTACCGCTGCAACGTCAAGGTTTGTGAGGTCGAGCACTCGTATCACACCCCGTTTAGCCTTCAAGGTTCGGTTAAGCTTGGTTTTCCCCGATTGAATCTTGTGGCGCCCATTTCTTTTGCAACATTTCATATGTATACAGTTACGCTTGCCCTGTGGTGTACCGTCTCTAGGACCACGCCCATCTCCCTGAGCGTATCAAGTCGTGGCCTTTTAGCCTGTTTGGTGAGATTTCCAGGGTAAGTTTTGACGTCTCCCGCTTTTAAGTAAGCATTTGGCACTCTCTCATTCGTGAGTGTCGTTAAAACAGTTTGATACTGTACCAGAATCCATCAGGTAAAACACAATATCCGCAAAGTTATCCATTACTGTGTTGAAGGACCTATCCTTAGACTAGTTTGAGAAAGGCATTAATATATACAGAACTCATTTAACATTTGCAGACGATTTTGCAGTTTTTAGCAACAATCCAGAAGATTTGCATGATATTGTTGAAGATTAAAACAATAAATCGAAGGAAATAGTACTAAAAATTAATGGATCGGATATCAGGATATTCAGTAGCCCCCAGTAGAATACAAACATTCAAATTTATAACTTATGATGGAAACAAGTGGAAAGAAATAACTCGAAGATTGAAATTAGAATGGTGCGTCTTCGGTAAACTGAGATAAATCAGATATCGCAAACTGTCTAGGATCTCGAATATACGTCAAAACATGGGCGCTAATAAAAAATAACGCTAAAACGCTTGCAGAAGCGCAGAGAACCCACGAGCGACAGGTGCTAAAACCACCCATTAAAGAATCTCTCTTGACATTACTCCATCAAATGGCGTCTTTCGCTTTGTTTATTTATTTATAATATATTTTTGTCTAGTATAATGTCTTCTCTCTGAATCTTTCATTGTAAGTCATGTGTTATACGCTACATGTTTTTCATCTACCCCTGCTTTCTCTGTTGCTTTAATGACTTCTCCTGGTGTCTGATTGCTTACGATGGTTGGGAGCTCGTCTCCCTGTAACGTTTCGCCCTTCCGACTTTAACTTTAGTCCTGGTAATTAATTCTGGTCATGTAACTTTTTGAACTTTTATCAATAATATTAACAATTTCCTCAGGGGACGTGATTCTTCGGTTTCTTGGTGAACTGCAACCCACCCAGCCTGTAAGCATCGGTGGTGGCGGCATTTGACCTCGAGCGAAGTATAGTCGCTGCACCGCTGTGTAACTTCTGGCCGCCGCGGTGGCCGTGGCCTACGGGTACTGCACTTTTGTTTACGTTCCGTGCTGTCACAAACACACGCATGAAATGTAATAGTTATATTATACCGGTGGCTCCTAGGGCGGTGTACTTGTGGGGTTTGTGCGTAATAGTGGCTGGTATACGTTACTCCTAACGTAACTGCGCCGTGAATTGGTTCCTGGTGAAATTCACTGGCAAATGGATTTGACAGCTCCAGTCTTCGCTTCCGGCGAGGACATCTACCTTCGAGTTCAAGTGGCGTAATTCACCTTTGGGCTCCAGGAAGACGTCGTTGGACGTAAATTATTGACCCTCCAGGTAAATTAATTAATGCGATTATATGATTCCTACAAGTACAGCCTCTACACGGCAGGGTAAATGAGGTTACAGATAATACATACATACATACGGTTATTAATAGCTTTTAGTATTCTTACCGCCATCGGTCATATCGGGGACGTGGGGCTTTGAATTAATAGGAAAATGCGCTAGGAGACGATAGCACATTCTAACGCATAGGTTGGGTGCTGGTAGAAACGTTAGAAGACAGATAAACGCTATCACATTCTAACGCCAGAGACGATTTGGAGGAAGGGAAGTCCAAAGACTCAAGTCAGATTGCTGGTCGGGACCGGTGAATTCAAGTGACTCAAGTGACTTAAATGGTTGAGAAACCTGCTTTTATACTACCTGGGCGGCTTTATCGGTACAGCCGATGGGTACCCTTGAGTGGGAGGTGGCGCTGGGGTTGCTTCTTCGTGTCTTCGCGCATAGCGGGTACGTGTTATGTTATCATCAGTTTGAGCGCCCTATAGATATAACGCTCGATTAGACGATGTACAAGTTAAATACATTTTTAATGTATCAATAAAATGTTCTGCAGAAGTTAGCGTTACATCCCTACGTTATAATTGAGGGGCATACGTAATTTCGTGGTATTTTGAATAAAGAAATAGTATGATTAGTGGAAATGAATCACACAATCATTGCAATACCAGGTGTTTTGTGTAAATCTGTGACAGAGAGCCTGTATGACGCAATAATTTGAAGATGACCTCCAGAAATAACATCCCTTCTTTTGTCTGTAAGTAACTACTTTAAGATCAGTTCAACGGCAAAAGATAAGGGATAAAAAAGTTATAAGAGATTTTTAGACATCTCTTTTCGTTTCCAAGATATTGCTGCCTGTATTCTACTTCAGTGGAAATCACTAAATGTCATAACTAATTTAGTAACTATAAAATAAATTACTCTATTTGTCTGGAAAACGCAATCGATTAATGCTAAAATTACTTTTATATATAAGAAGAGAGAAATTAATTTAAAGATCATATTCTACGTCTAACACTGCATTTTTATCTTCTGCATAATCACTGTTGTCACAGATCTCTTTAACGCCACCACACACACACAGTACTGTGCCTCTTATAGGCTGTGCTTAACAGCACACCATGCCTTGTCACAACCATAACGTAAGTGATGTATTAGCGATTCAGGTGCACATGGAGGCATATTCAGAGTAGGAGAATACTGATACTCTGACTTCTATCCAAACTGTGATGGCTCTGGGATATGTACATCTCGATTAGTGTGTCGCTATTCCAGCACCTGGCAATGAGTCATTAAGATATATGGTGTTGGAGAGGATCTTGATGGTGGCAGATTTTGCAATTCACTCCTATTTTATAAACACCCGCCAGCGTGGTTAACCAATGTCCGAAATTATTTTTCCTGACGTGTACGCTGGACAAATTAATCGCTCTGTCCATTATTCATCTTCAGTTTTACATTCTTTTAGACGTCTTCCCTCAAGCCTCAAGAACGTCTTCTTGTGCAGTCTCTAAAACTTTCCTGAAAGATAGTGTTCCGTTATTCTTAAATATCCGTTATTCGGAAACATCACACCCTGGCCAACACATCCAAATTTTCCAAAACATTCACAGCGTCCTTATGAGTTGATTTTATTTCTCTGAACATTACTTGAATATTACACAACAATGGCAATATAAATTCTAAACAGAACTATATCTAGGAAACGGTAAGAGATATAAAAACATTCTGACAACCTTTTCTATCCCTCATCATATTAGGAAAACAAAGGTTATTAGCACAAGTGCCGTAGAACCGACCCAAAACGTGTTTCTGGCTGCCAGCTTGCAATTATGACGTCAGATAGGCTGTCCGCCACAGATTCAGACAAAACACCTGGTAGTACGTGATTGTGTGATTCATAAGTTGTACATCCCACTAGTCATGCTGTTCTTTCATTCACAATCTGAGGAACTAGGATATATTAGCTGATGCCCCTACACTATTAGCCGCTGCTTGATTTCAATTCTGACCTACAGTTATAAATGTTAAGCTGCTTTTTAGAGTTTCCTCTGTTACAGTTACATCACTCAATTATTCCACTTCAGTTTCCAAAATATTTCCACTCTTTGTTTTACCCGAAAACTCTATTCACTTATCACGAAGTCTACTTCAACGAGTAATTCAACTTTAATGTCATACACAAAATACTTCTACGGAATACGATCGAAGGTTATATTTTTCTCCAAAGATGGGAGAACGACCAACACTATCTAAATGAGTTTCGTTTTTAGGTTTGGTATAAGTATTTTTTTGTTAAATCTTTCGTCCACTGTTATTTGGAGGTCCTCGTGTCACTCTACCAAGGCTCAACACTGCTTTAGGTATCTATATCCTGAAAGCTTTTGTGGAATTACTGTTTTAGAAACTTCCCTTGAAGATGCTAAATCTGTCCGGTAAGGAAGCCATGCAATGTTTATACTAATAGCAATAAATTGAGAAAATAGATTTAGATGCCATTTATGGCTTTCTATTCCTCCTCTGTATAGAGAATTTAACATATTTAATAAGTCCACACTATCAAACTATTCGAACATCACCAGCTTTTAATTATCGTTCAATAGTTTCAACTGAGTTTCGTCATGTTCCTATTATTCCGCGACCTCAGGGCTAGAAGCCAGGGACTTCCCCAAGTATTCGTGGGAAATTTTCAAGTATAGTGCTGTTCAAGGTTGATGACGCAATCCGAGGGCTACATTGCTATTCCCAGGCCCCGACTTTAAGATAACGTAATACAGGAAATGATTACAGTTTGAGAAATAAACGGTGGCTTTATGCTATGTGTGAATATTAAGTGACCGTAGAGAAATGCGCGTCATATACCAATAAACATGTAAGCAAATCACGACGAGCTTTGATTGCACGAAATCCCGACAGAAGATTTAAATGCAGGTTTACGTTTGCGCTTTTAAGGACAGTTATTTCCGCATTATTTTAATGTTATTTAAATGTATATGTATTGCAGATACAATTATTGTACTATTGTTTGTTTTGTAAATGTGTGTAGTCACGATCTATTGCGCGTAGATTATCAATTATTAGTAAACACTGTAGTATTTAAGAGCGTGTGTGATATACTGTAGCTTCGGTCTTCCTGGAGCATTTCTCCTTCAATGGATCATCCAATAATCGTTTTTAGTATTCCTTCAAGTCGTAATGTGTACCCTTTCAAGTTGTCTCTTCTTTTTGTGATTTTCCTCCACAGTTTGATATTTTCTTGAATTCTGTCCAATATCTCTTTCATGCTTCTGTAAGACAATTGCTCAAACACTTCTAACCTTTTATTCACCTCGAGATATCGTCGACGTTTCACAGTCGTATAGTGCTATAAATAGGTACCACAGATATTGACTTCAGAAAACGTTTTCGACTTTTTAATGATATTTTATTAGCTGTTAATAGGTTCTTCTTCTTGTTAAACATTACTGCCGTTATCTTGTTTTCCACATTTCAATATTGTACGTTCTAGTTAGCAGAAAGTAGCAGTGGTTTTCTATATTTACTCTCGCGTGCTTTTGTTCTGTTTTGTGCAGACCATTAATTTTGGTTTTCTTATATTTACCATCATGCCGCATCTTCATTTTTGGAATCAGAAGCAGCTGTGCTCTGATAACAAGTACCTTAAAAAACAAACTACCAAATACAAGTATATCGTCGTTTAAAAAAATACTTTTATCAACACCTATTTATTATGATGCTATAACTGTGCCGATTTCGGTTGAATTATATAAGTTATAACCCATATGTGAATTTATAGGTACTATAACTCACTCCATGTCACTTTGACTTTGAATTTTCACAGCTGTTAATACAAAATTTATGTTATTTTGGCATTTATTGTGTTGTTGGATATAATATTTTGTAAGCCACTCGAGAAAGGATCCCACTCGGCCTGGCGTTCTCGAGGATTCAACTTTGCTCGCGGACTTATTTGTAATAGAACACACTTGTACCATAAATTACTATTTTAAGCAAAATTAATATATAAAAATATATAGTGCACTATACCAATGCGTTAAAGCTTACGTTATTTTGAACCTATAAAATATCCAGGTTGAGGTTGATTAGTAAATGTCCTAATTGTGCATACCGACTTTTAACAAATTAAAAGAAATACATTTTTAATATAAATGAAAAACAGATCACTTCAATTTCATATTTTCCTCACGTTAATAGACTACGCTAATAATTTACGTCAATAAAGAAGGGAGTTACCTTTTTGTGAAATGAAATAGGAGCAATCGCTTCCTGTCACCATTTTCCGACGTCATTCTTGTATCCTGCGTTTTACAACCATGGATAGGCAGCGCAATAGCATTTAAATCGATATTACGGCATTGAACTCAGTTACTATGTGCCAATTTCAGAAAACGTCGTAAACTGAGGTAGTAAATGTAGTAAAATGTGAGTAGCTATAATCGGTTATGGATGTAAAAGAGGCTTGCTTGCATGAATGTATTTGGCAATGGTTTCGGTTCCGAACCCACGTCAGCCGGTTGTTGTGCCGAGAACTGACCAGGATCGAGTGAACGAAAATTAATAATACCAAAGGAAAATATTTACCGATACTTAGACAATCTCAAATATAACATTATCGGAAGCAATAGATTATTGCTAGCAAACAAACTTCGTTCTAAAGATTCTACCGTGATCCAGATCGTTAAGGTTTTTATTGTTCCAAATTAAAATTGTGTCGTCTCCAGAAAAATTACTTTTTTGATAGAAAATGGCCGGAAAAGTCTAAAATAAGGTGATCCTAGAACAGAGCCTGGGGAATGCCGTTCACAAAAGTTGTATTACTGGATGGTTGGCTATTAAAAATAGCACATTGTTTTATAAAAGACAGAACTAAAGTACTTATAAGCAGTGTAAAAACATCTGTTCAGTTTTGTAAATGAAATAGATAAATTAAAACATATTTAATAGGGTTTATAGGTTGTTAATTTGTATAATCAACATTTATTCTACTTATACCCCCAGGCATACTGAGTTAAAAATAGTAAATATTTTCAGTTTCTAAATTTTTAATTTTAATTAAAGATATTTTCCTGTTATTTAAATACAATATTCATTTTCAAAACGAAAAGCAAAAAAAAGCTGACTACTACTAATTAAACGGTTCAATCAGACTTTAATAATTGTCCCGTTCTACTATTGATAAATTATTCCCACCCTGCAGTCATTGTCCCATTTACATGAATAAACAATTACTAATTGGTTTAAAGCAGCTCCACCTGTTTAACGTCTCGCAGGACGTGTTTTCAAATTTTCTATACACGTGCTGTTTTTATGTTTATCCGATCATCCTAAACGCTAAAATATGCAAATTTACCACCGTGCATATGATTAGAAACTAATAAATTTTTTCAATAGTGACATTATGAGGATATTTTACAAATTAAAAGAACCAAAAAGTAACATCTACAAGCATTTTAATAACGAATTATAGCTATTTCTTTATAGAAAATGACAAAGCCACACTAGATGGCTACACATTCTGGTTTAGATATATTTTAAATGCTTCGAGGCTACAGTTTAAACACGTTGTATTGCTCCGACGTTTAAACTCGCTATTTTCACCATATTAGTCAGAAAATCGTAGAAAACGAATGAAATTAAACGGCCTGTACCTGCTATACCGTAGTGGAGCTAGAAGTTTTGACAGCCTGCGGGTGACTATTAATCATACCTTTAGAGAGTCTGGCCAAGAGATTTCAAACTGATGGAAGTTAATCTATTATTTTAGTTGATTAGTATATCTCACGGTACATCTATGTATCAGAAATTGGCAATGGAAATCCAGGATCATCATCATTTATTCTATGGTCAAAATCCGATTCTACTTTTCTTCCAAGGACCTGTAGAATACATAAGTCTAGATAATGCGATTACGCAATTCTTCAAGTCGTGCGAGACTGATAAGGAGGTATTGGCTGTATGCTTATAATGTGATGCAATTGTGTGCCGTGTTAGTCACTATTGGTCTAACCATCCTTGATTGACCAAATCAGCTATCAAAGGTGCGATAGCTCGTTCAAACATCTAGTAATTATATTCAACCCGGAAAACACGCCGCTTGTAGAAAAATCTACTATATCACTGATGTAGTTGAGTGCTTGAAAGGAGCATTAAAAAATCGCTAAGGCAGCAACCTCAAAAAGCATTAACAACTCTGTAACCAAATATGCCTCGAATAATAGTAAAACAATCTGCAAAGGGATTTACACGGAACTTCCCTCGCGCAAAATTCATCAATTTGCAAATAAAAAATGTAGTCCGTTGGAATTAGAACTCAGCGCTCCGAGGTGAATATTTCGAGCCGGTGTCTTGTCCACCGCTAGAATAACTGAGCAACGGGCGTGTTCGAGATGGACGAGTTTCTGCTGCGTTATGAAGCTCCATACTATTCTGTCCCATTTGTGATGTTTACCCTGTATCTATTAAGTCTCATTTTCGCCAATGATAAAGCCTGAGCTATGTGCAAATTATTACTTGTATCTATTTCTCGAGTAAAGCAAAATTAACAAAATTTTATTTGTTAAGGTGCTCACCCTGTATATATTTCTCCGAAACTTTCTTGGTTTCATGCTAGGTAGACATACAATATGCTTGCAAAATATCGTTCATCTTCCTCCAACAAATAGTTTTTGAGTTATACCGTCAACAGACAGACAGACAGACAGACGGACCAACGGACGGAATTAAGAAAACCTGTTTTTTGTCATCTAGGGACCCTGAAACGTGAAGATCTGAAGAAATCTCGGAAGGTGATTTTTTGCTATTACAAAACTTCCTCTTTTAAACGAGAAAAGTAAAAAGGGGGACAAAAATGTGGCTTCGATGTTATCACTAGATACACTTACGAGTTCAACATTGACACAGGGCGAGAAATATAAGCACCAGTAAGAACATTGGAAGAACGTGTCGTTAAAACTACAAAGAGTGATGTAACCCTTTATTTTTATAGATTTTTACCTCTGTTTGTCTGCTGTGGCTTTGGGAACTTCCAAGGCTAATAGAAAAAAATCCAAATATAAAAGAAGAATTAGCTATTACAAAACTTCCTCTTTTAAACGAGAAAAGTAAAAAGGGGGACAAAAATGTGGCTTCGATTTTATCACTAGATACACTTACGAGTTCAACATTGACACAGGGCGAGAAATATAAGCACCAGATAGAACATTGGAAGAACGTGTCGTTAAAACTACAAAGAATGATGTAACCCTTTATTTTGATAGATTTTTACCTCTGTTCGTCTGCTGTAGCTTTGGGAACTTCCAAGGCTAATAGAAAAAAATCCAAATATAAAAGAAAAATTAGGAAGGGACCGGTCTCCCTTCAAATGGCACCGGTAACAAATAGTGTGTTGGATGCTATTGACCTACTGTTAGATATGTTTATTACATTTTATAAAAGGTCAGGCGAGAATTGATCGAAAAATATTTACCTTGCCACTGAAATAATGAGAAATATGCCATTTGCTGTCATTTTCAAATTCAAACCCCCATATTGCAGGTCTGTAAACCTTTGCAAAGCAAATTACAAAATCCCTAGTTCAAAAATTTTATGCACATGCCAAAAAATTTAACTGTTTTTAAGTTTACTAAACTAACTATACTATGACTTTAAAAGTTTCCAATCTCTGAAAGAAAGTTTTGGTCGATTTCCTGCTGCATTTGATGACCAAGCGCATTCGCAGAGGACTGTTTGTAGCTGATTTAATGAATTTTAATTTGAACGAGTTTCTCTTAGCGATGATTTTCGCGAAGGGAGATCAATTTCAGCAGTTATCGAAACAACATAGGCGCCGTGCGAAAAATGATTCAATCGAGTCACATATAGAATTATTAGGAGCACTTTATGCATTGGCATGATTGCAATAAACAAGATTTTCATAATAACTTAGGTCTAAGAAAAGTCTGTTGTCGGTTGATACCACACAGTTTAACAGAAGCACAAAAACAAGAGCGTGTGGAATGGTGTAAGAAAACGGTAGGTCCAAAGCAGTTGACAACAACTGGTGACGAAAGCTGATTATATGCATTTGAAGTCGAATCTAATCGACAGTTTTCACAATGGATGTTTCCAACAGATCCTAAGCCAGTTAAAGTGAAGTGATCTCGAAATGTTGGTAAGAATATTATTGCTTGCTTCTGTTTAAATCAGGACCTATCACAACTGTTGCGCTTGAAAATAAACGTACGATCGTGAGATCGTTCTGTAACATGACAATACTTCATGTCGCTCATCAAACAAAATAATTTTTAGAGGCTTCAGGGTTAAAATTGTTAAGCCATCCGCCACACAGCCCCGACCTAGCACTTTCTGATTGCTTCCTATTTCCTCACTTAAAAGATAAAAGGCGTGATGTGCGATTTGGAACTCCCGAAGATGCCGCGAAAAGCTTCAAAAACCTTGTTTCTCAAGTATTTTGTAAATTGGTTTTATCGAATGCGTAAATGTAAAGAGTTCAAGGGTGAATATTTTGAAAAATACTAATAAAAACTATTTTTGGCTACAAAATTTTGTTTTATTAGATTGCAGAATTTACGGTGCTACCCTCGTAGATAAACCATGTAAACAAAGTGATCGTACTTATATGTACCATCAACCCCCCCCCCCCCCCGTGTTCTTAGTTTATATTTGTAAACTGTTTATTATTAACCTCTAGTAACTTTATTAAATATTTATGAAATTGGAAAACGTTTAGAACCAAAGTCAATTCAGAAATAAATATAAACCTAGAAGGATATTGAGCCAATCTTTATGAAAAATATGGGATCCAATTATACAGAATCGGAACGAAGACGTTAGTGAATAGTTTCAAATTAAAACTATTCCCAAGGAATGCTATATATGAAGAAATATCACCACATCATTCATTAGAACGTATGGCATACCAAGAAACAAAATTAGAAAGTGTAATAATTGAAAATTAATACATAATCAGTTACTAAAGAGGAGCACTGTTATGTTAAATGTGTAAACTTTCTGAAAATATGCTAGTATTAGGCAAAGTATCAAAGCACTGGAATATTAATGAAGGTAATAGGTAATACATATCCAATCAAAATCACAGAACTGATGAAAACAAAAGGCTTGTCTTGTCAGAAGAAGATGGCAACAAACGAAAGACACTGCAGATAAAACTATCCTCAACCACAAAACCCAACACTTAAAAAGGGAGATCTAGATATTGTAATGAGAATCCATCGCCAGTTATATTGGAAACTTGACAGCTGACAAAAGAATAGAGTATTCACTATGGAAAGCTACGCAAATACCGCCGATAGAAAAGAAGATAGATCATGGTCCAGAAATAACAAATGAAAAGCTAATTTTCTAGCAAATAATCTCGTAGAAAGTTTCAAACCTAACAACATCAACTTCATGCCAACCTAGAAACAAAAAGTAACCTTGAAGAAGACAATATTAACCTGATCCCCTATAGAAGGGAGTGCTGAAATAAAATCTAACCTAATTAGTAAATACGAAAGAAGCTCCTGGATTTGACCTCATAAATGATCTTACTGCTTCCAATAAAGTGCTTGAGAAACTGCTCCTCAAAAGAATTAAACTAATAATAGAACAGAAACGTCTAATACTAAACCATCAGTTTGGTTTTGAACAGAAACACTCTATAAAGATCAAGCGCAGACTCATGGATACCACTGAAAAAGCACTAGAAGAAAAGCATAGTTGTTCAACCATTTTGCTTCATATAGTCCAGTCCTTTAATAAGGTCTGGCGCGAAATAAAACTCTCTCTCTCTCTCTCTCTCTCTCTCTAAAAAAAAAAAAACGTTGAATTGCTATCGTCCTATATATCTGATAGATTGTTCAGGATCAAGCAAAAGAACCAAAGAGCATATATGCTCTTTGAAAAGAACGAATACTCAAGCTCAAAAGAGATAAAAGCTGGGGTGTCTCAAGGTAATGTTCTTGGTCCCCTCCCCTACTTTCTATACAAGAGTCACCGTCCTAAGATTGAACACATAACTCTGGGCACATTTGCAGACGATACTGTTCTGCTAACAATAAAATCCAATATAGAAGAAACGACCAGCAAAATTCAACAAACGATCAGATTAATGCCTGGAAAAACAAGTGAAAATCAAAATTAATGTCTAGTTAACTCTACAAACAGAAGAATACCTAATTTTCCACAAGTCAGCATAAATGGTGTGTCAAGTTCATATAAAAGTAATGGTAAATAATTACGCCCAACACTCGTCACAAAATTAAGAAAATAGCTTAGAGTTACTATAGAAAAATGTATTGGCTGTTGCTAATATACTCTCAATTGTCGATACAAAACAAGACAATCCTGTCTGGATTTATGGTATTCAACTCTGGAAATGTGCAAACAGAATCACATAAAAGTTATCGAGACGCTCCATGGTATATTCATTATAATGATCTGCACCGAGATCTTGGTATCCCTACAAACAGTGTCTCAAGATAAAGCTAGAAAACGTTAGGACGCCATTTGACTATTTTATTATTTTCAGCATTTTGCAGTTCTAAGATTTTTGAAAAAAATTAATTGTTGGTCTAACTAGCCCATCTTTAATATGCCATTATTTTTTAATAATGCATTTGAAAAAATATTAGTAAACAATTCGACTACATCGTTTTACATCCCTTGTCTAAAAGACGAAGGAAGTATTGTAATCGCAAAAATCGCCTGTCCGTTCGTCCAAAAACTGCTCTTTTGAAGAAGACGATATTTTACATGCGGATTAAATGTCTACCGGGCACGAAACCGAATATATACAGGGTGAGTACCTTAAAAACTAAACTGTTGTCTATTTCTGCTTTAACTGAGGAATAGATAAAAGTACATAGCTCAGGCTTTACCCTTGAACGGAAATGAGATCTAACAGATACGGGGTGAACATCGCAAATGGGAAAAAATGTATAGCACGTTTATAATGCAGCGAAAAGCGTAGACAATGCGAGTGGTTCACTCGTATGTCTCGTTCGGAGCTCGGGTTCGAATCTCACCGAGCCTGCATTTTTTAAAATTTTTAATTGATGTGTTAATGGGATTACTAAATGTTTTCTTTCCCTGTTAAGATATTTGTACTTAGTTTGTACAGAATTTTGAACGCTCTTGTTTTAAATTGATATTTGCAGAATTTGTAGTTTAAAAATTTCCATCTACGAGGTAAGTTCCGAGTAAAGCTCTTTACCGATTTGTTCATATATTAATTGAATGAAGTGTGTTTTATTATTCTTTGTTTTTAACTTTAGAAGTTCGTTCTGTTAGTATTTTTTCCCAACAATTTTCATTTTAAAGTGGCACCTAATAGTTATACAAATAGCAAACAATGAATGAAAATCTATTTTACGGTAGCCTTTTAACCGGATCGGTATCGGGCGCATTCACCTTTTTTCAATTTCCTCCTGCTTCGCAATTTGCAGTCCTGCAGCTGAAACGGGCGAGCTGAATCAATATCAAGGCAATTCGGTGAAATAATGCCACCGACGGATAGTCCATTTTACGGTCGAGGGTCGTAAACCTGCCTTTGAAATCCCACGCCATAAGGTGATTGAGTCAGGTACGAACAAGGAAGAGGATATATGGGTGAATCTTCCAAATTCCGGTAGTTGTTGAGAAAGTTATTCTCTAATGGCAGTCTGCATTTCGGCGTCCGAAATGAATCGCTGCCACTTTAGTGATTGTTTCAATGGACCAAAGACATGAAATTTGTGATGATGGGAGTGTGAATAATGAAATGAACACTTCCTATATTGATGCTCATCTTTTCTGATAGTTATCTGACTTTAATGCGTCTATTCGCACGTAAATTAGTTTTTCGACGACTGACATCGAAAGTAGATTTTTCTCACTGTCATTTGACAACAGAAAGTTGACATTTGCCGCTGAGCGTGCGTTTTCATCTTTTTGCCGCTCGCCGAGCGTTTTGGGTTTCCGCGTGAACAAAATAGGTAGCCACGTCCGAATGTTTCCTTGACAACGCCCGTCATTTGTGGAAATAATCGCGTCACATGTCATATAGACTGCGCGAGTAATGTTAACTTGATTGTCAATTAATTTTTGCGATAAAACGAAATTTGATATTTTCCTTTAATAATATACTCAGTCGTCGAAAAAATAGTATGTATGTTTCGAGCTAAAAGTGCGCTTGCCGCTTTTGCATGATTGCAGCAATATTCATGCGCAAGCGGCAAGAATGCACTTTCAGCTCTTAACATACAATATACTGTTCCAAACGCCTCACACTTTCAGCTGAAATTGCAACTCGAATATGCCCTGGACGAGCCAAAAGTCAATCCTCTTTCGAAATTTTTTGCACCATTAAACTCCCGCCATGTGAGAACAACTATAGTCACCATCGACAGCTTTCCTTTTCTCAAGGATTTCTAGTGGTTGACGTCCTTCGGCGTTATGCATATTATTTAAACGGATTTTCGACAGTAAACGCCATTTCCGAGCTCTATAAAAATGTACACAAAGAAAAAATCGCAAACAAATTTGACAGACACCTCACTAATACGTCTATAAACGATTGCATTAACCGCATTGAAGTGCCATAATGACCAATTCATGCATACACGATCCAATCGTGTTTCTATTGAACAATCCTCGTAACATTACAATTTTAATAGACTTGTAGAGATTATTAAACTATTAAACTTACAACTCATCATATATTTCCTATTTGATGCTTCAGTGTATCAATGAAAACCATCAACTTTCTTGAAATTAACATATCAAGATTGTGAAGATCGCTCAGCCCAATGTAACACGGAATGGAAATATACGAGGTTCAAAGAGGAAGAAAAAACTGAAGTTTCAATGTTTTTGCATTAACTAGATAATGTATCCAGATACTTACATACAATAACTGATACATGAGTATATTAAAAATTATAGATTCAATAAATGAAATACACTAGATCTTCTTCGTTAATCAATATATTAATAATAATAATGACGCATCTTCAAATGCATTTTTTGCAGAATTTATTTGTTAGTATAATACTTGAATTAGCATATGTTAAAGAACAGGCAGATAAGCAAAAAACAAGCTAAAAGTGTACAAAAGACTAATGAGGCCGATGCTCACATTTATTGCGGAATCGATATGCATCACCAAAGAAGAATAAGAGCAATTGGGAACCTTCGAGAATCTTAAAAATATTACTGGGAGCTATTAAAATAAATGACTATGAATAAACTATGAGCTATTAAAAGAGATAGAAGGAGAAGATATTGTAAGACACTAATAATAATTAGATGGATGGGGATGGCTGGGGATGGAGGGTGCAACGATACAGTAACGGAATAGAAATCTTGTGAAACAAATCAGAAAAGGGGACCTAAACTAAGGTGGTGGGATGAAGTGTTAGTAGAAATAAAGGCAATTATAAAAAATAAAATGGTGGACTAAATTTCCCATGTAAACTGTCATTTTGCATGCTATTAAAATTAGAAGGAGAGACAATATTTCGGCCCCATAGTGTGCAAGAATATTTATATACGAATTTCGTCATCCAAAGAATAAATCATGGAAATAGCAGACCAGGAATGAGACTGTGGCGGGGTTCAAGAACCTACAGCAATGGTACAATAAGGGCATGAAGTATTTGTTTCGAGCCTCAGCTTTAAAAATGTATATGAAATTAATGACAAACAAGAAAAATTAGAAAGTCCCAAATAAAAAAAATTGTTTAAACCATCTGAGAATATCTGATTCGGAAGAAATGTATAGAGTGGATTTCCAGATGTTTCTTGTAAAACCAAAAGTTACTTCGCGTTCTGACAGAAGTGTTTGTTTTTGGGAAGGGTTGGGGGGAGGATCTTTTAACGTTTTAAGGGGTTGCATTTCATTAATACTACCAATATTGCTCTAATTAAGTAGTGATTCTATCAAGAATGTTTATTAGTTTCATTCTACTACTCATTTTTTTTTCCGATACCACTAATTATAAGTAATCTTTTATAGTTCTGCCTTTCACTTGCTCTTATTATTCTTGAATGTTCTTTTTCATCTTCCTTCCTTGATGTTATCTTTCCATCTTACTCTCGATTTTCTGTCTTTTCATCTATCTGTTCAAGTAATTTTTGAGCTATAGTTTATTATTGCTGGGATTTTGATCCATATAAGAGTGTAGGAAAATATTTAGCTATACATAGATGCTAATTTGGTGCTTAATTCTTACTTTCACATGCAATAGTATTGATATAATAATGAATCTGCTCACTCTGCTTATTCTGTTCTTTTTCATACGATAACAGCATTAATGTCATCATGGTTCGTTAATGATGAAGAACTCTCAATTTCTTAGGATTTAAGCATAAGGAGATTTCTGAAAACCGTGAGAAACTTATAGCAGCTGTGCGAATGCTTAGTGATAATATTGTAACGAATAGATCAATGTTTTAGTTCATAGTGAAACGTTTTCATTTTTTGGCAATGAATCAGCTTTCTATTTTTGTTCGCTCAATTAGCGTTTGACATTGACCTTCTATAGAACTCAATTACGCACCATATATACGTCACGTGTTAGACATCTATGTAAGACGTTAGGGACGATTTGGGGCGTTGCTCTGATAGTACGGAAGTCTCGTGCTTCATTGTCGAACCGAAGTCCATGGGGTACCTGATTGACTCAGGCCCCCAAATCCCCAAATGGCATTCCTAAGTACAGTACTGCATGGACCTCTTTCAATAGTTACAATTCCAGACTTACCAGAAATTAATCAGCGAGAATTTGCATTACGTAAAACACAGCTCAGCAATTATTCTCAGACAATAAGTTACGACTGGAAATTGAAAAGTAACACTCTGTGCCTGGGAAAATCGTTTTAAACAATGGGCCATTTAACAGGAAGATGGCGAATGACGTAGGTAGGTAGCTTGCTTATCAGTCCAATTAACATAATTCTCCTCTTAACTGCGGGTACCATCCTGTGACGCATTTAAAACCTCCAAAACCCAAGTCGCGTTTGATAATGATCTAAAGGTTGGCGATGGCCTCGTTTGAGGCAGCAGGTCAAATCTGCTAGTACGAGAAGTTAAGAAAATTTGAGATCAAGTTCGACAGCCTCTTTCTTAACATCAGCCAATACATTTTTATACATAGTTGATGATACCGAGTACTTTATTAAGTCATTTCAAATACACCTGCAAATGTCGTCGTAGCATTATAAACTTTAAATATTCCCAATTGTTCTAGAATCACATGAAGAAGGTTTTTATTGTCAAGGTCGTAGTTAAAGCGTCCGCATATAAATTACAAATTCAAATGGTTGATTACTTTTTCATATGTGCAAGAAATGTGGGTCAATGTTACTGTAATTCAAGGCGTCGGAATACAATATCTTTATCATTATATATTTTAGAACAGCTAAGTAGTTAAAAGATGTGTTTAATAAAATCGAATACTTCTATATTTATCGTTGAATAATACTATATAGCAATTATAATCAGTACAAATACAATGTACGTAGCTGGAATATTTATTTGTTGGGTACATTTTAAAACAAATGACCGAAAACACATTTGAACAAACCTAGAGAAATGAATAAATATCTAGTGAATGAGAGAGGAACATCAAACTATGCACATACAAAAAAGGGAAAAGATAAACTGCAACAGATGTCAACTATTCTGTCAAAAATAATAGAAAATCTGTAAAAGGCTTTACTCATAACTTCCCTAGCAAGTGCATGTTGTGCCACTAAACAGTTTTAAAAATTAAAAAATAGCGGTAAAAATATCTTCACGTTCGTAATAATACTGAAACAATAAAAGAAAACACTTGGTAATGCGACTGAAATCAATTTCAAATAAAAAAAACCATAACCAGCTATGGGTACCGGCCGTCTCATCCACGGGCCCATCGAGGACCTCTCCCGGATTTGCGATGCGCTGTATGTAATAAAACATACTTATTGTTGAAACTTTTTGACTATGTTACATTAACCTGTATCTGTTGGGTCCTATTTTCGTCAAGTGTAAAGCATGACTTGTGTGTAAAGTATTACTTTTATCTATTTCTCAGTAACGCAAAAATAAACATTTTATTCTTTTAAGGCGCCCACCCTGTATATATTTATTCGAAATTATCTCGGTTTCATGTTAGGTAGACATATAATCTGCTTGCAAAATATCGTTTTCCTCCAACAATTAGTTTTTGAGTTCTACCAGCAACAGGCAGACACACAGACAGTCGCTCAGACAAGCAGTCAGAAGAAATTGAGAAAACCTGTTTTTCGTCATCTAGGGATCCTAAAACGTAAAGATCTGAAGAAATCTCGGAAGGTGATTTTTTCGCGATTACAATACTTTCTTCGTCTTTTAGAGGAGGGAAGTAAAAAGACTACAAAAGGAAATTGGAAATACATTAGCAGATAACAAACAAAATAATGGATAATCTTGGAACATTGTCTTGTACTTAAAGTAGATCCCGATCAATTTCAAAAAACTATACATCAAAAGAAAAGGTACTATGATACTATTCAATTAATCTACATATAATTAATGTAGGTTTGAATTATTATAATTATTTTAAAATTTATATTTCTGTAGCTACTCAAAATGCTTATATAAATATAAAGTTCAAATTTAATTGAATAGCCAAGTATTCTGCCCTTTATGTTAATCGTTAAATATTTATACTAATTGACTACCACGGCAAAACATGAATAACTCAGTCAGGTTGGGTCCGCACACTTGGGTATTATAATAATTTTAGTAAATTGCCATTAGAGCCAATGCAATATTGGTTAAATGTTATTCATGCACCAACATTGTTTACACTTTGAAATAACCTCAACTATATTTTCATTATTGAATAAAGCAAGTAATTACAGTATGTTTATTCGGGGAAGTTTTATCTTCTGGTACTTCATTTGCATGTAATATAGGAATATTGGTTTTAGGTACCTTGTTTTACCTGCCAATTTTTAGCACGCCAATACAACATTAGTCATCTTGCTTAGACGAAGCCACTTCTAACTGCACCCTCTAGGACACGTAGATGAAAATCAGACACCGCAGTGAAATATACACCAAGGACAGCAACACCTCCCGTACCTCAATGTCTCTGGTAACCTCCTCCAATGCAGCAGGGCTCCGCATATTGACCAAGCACTGCAGCGAAATCTACACCGGGGACCGTTATTTTCGCCCGATGGCACCGCAGACGAACTCAACCAATGGCCCTTCTTAATTGAAACCTCACTCAAATCGATAACAAGTTTATTCTTTGATTTCTCTACATAAAACCAGCTTGCAACAATTTTTTTATTTGTTGGAGCACCAATATTTCTAGCTTGTTATTTTTTAATTTCTGGATTACTTAGCAACTGACAATTCATATACTTTTATATCCAATTTCGGCAAAAAACGTCAGGAAGGTTATCCTACTGGTGAGAAACTCACAACATGAAAAGAAAAAGAAGATCAGATCACAGAAAGAAGTTACTACGTTTTGTCATTGTATTGCCTTGACATTCATTATGATGAATAATTTACAAAGGCAAATTAGAGTATTTAGCTAGCATGCTGTAATATGAATGCTTTAAATTCAAGCTCACATTTTTTTAAATTAATCTTGGTCAGGATCATCCCCTAGATAGGCAACTTTTTTCGATTTTTAAGGTGTAGGAATTTTCCTAATAAAAATAAGACGCAATTCGAGTACTGCTCTTATGTTCAAGTTCAGAATTTTATTACTCGACAAACTTCCACTGTGTGAAGGTAGTTTTGCTCGTATAAGCCACCAGGGATTTTTGAACTAGACCCCGTGGATTTGCTATGTAGCTTCTACTGTTTGCAAAGCTATTAAACTACACGAAGTTTTCGCGTTGAACGTGTAATAAATTTTTCATAGCCCACAGCAAGTCTCATTCATCAACATCAGTAGAGAGCGGAGAACGTGCTGATTAATATTTAACTTGCAGTTTGGTTTAAAACGGAAGGTTTAATAGGAAGCCTAAAAATGTTAAAAAATGTGTGGAATATTTGAGGGGAATTTAATAGATATAATGCTTCGCAAAAGTTATTTCCATCACACTGTATGCAACATTAACAAACAAACAAACATTGCTCAAATGATGATCAAGTGCTTAATAAAATATAAACACCAAAAACCCGTCAGACAATAACAAAAAATCATTATGCAACTTGCCATACTCATCGGATTGTGGCATTCGGATTTTTTCTTAGGACAAAAAAGTGACATGATAAAAGCTTTTGCAAAAAACTATACATGAAAAGAGTACTGACCCTTTTCATCGCTACAACACCCTGCGAAGCCTGCTAAGATACTCAAATTCCCAGAGGCGATATTGTACCCTTTATTCTACTAAACAAAGTGGCACATTGGTTAAATTTGTGAATTCTTAAAACTTTGACCCAATGGACTTTTTCTTTCGTAATTATTTATTTAGCACGATAGCGTGCGTTCTAAATCGACGACTAACTTCACCCACAACTTTTGAAGAAACGCCCTTATATGCGAGGATGAACTTAATGCGCAAACTATATTTAATCTGGGACGTGGCGATACTTTTTAGATATCGTTTCGTCTGTGTTCATAAAGAAATGAACATTTTTACTTTATGATGACTCTTTATGCACGAAAAGAAAAACTGAATGCAATCTGAGAAAACTGCAGTGCAGAGAGAATGAGAGTCGAATATTCGTGTATTTTTCTGATTTACTAAAGATTATTACAGGACTGTCATGATGTCATACATTTGTTTGTATGAATATTATAAAATTAAATAATTAATATGGTTCTTAACACACCCATTTTCTGAATATATGGATATATCATACAGTTCTCTAAAAATATGGTCGGAGAATCATAAAAGAAAAACTTCTTGTGTTGTTGGGTACTATTCGCATGGTACTCGGGTCGCAAAATACAAAAATTGGAAATGGTAGAAGAAAATTATTTTATAAGGTAGGAAGTATGCGCAAAAACTAGATAAATAGATAGGTGGCTGTAGCTAAAAGCTTAAATAGACCTGTTGTAGGGCCCAGGGCTAAGTAGTAGATACTTTGAATAAACATATTGCTACGCGCAAAAAGCGACGTATTTCAAGCTAGAGTCATTTGGCGTATTATTTGAATTGTCCGCGCCGTCGTTTAGATTTTGTCCGCCTTGTCGCGGCGAGCTTTCTTGTCATTGTTAGTCGCTGCCTGTTTCTGTCCATTCGATGCTTTGTCAGCGCTTAAATGCCTGTCGTTTATTAGCCAATTTCAATCTCTGGAGTAAGTTGCACGGAGCCATTTGAACTTGCTTTCAGTGTACTGATCACATCACACAATGACGCTGTTCTAATCCCCCACGTGCTATCATATTCCAGTTTTCTGCTTCCATAAGCTGCCGTTTGTCCGGGTTTGCTGCCCGATCCCTTTGGTTCTGGTATAACATGCCTAGCAGCTAGTAATCTGCTTAGGGAGTCTGCAATACACGTAGCTATGTTCTTAATTTGAAGTATAATTTGTGTGATTTCGATTGAGATTTTATTGCTATGCCGAATGCCTGTGTATTTCGATTGAATCGCTTCAGATTCCTCGAATTTCACCTTTGCCTTGTGCGTTGGCGTCAACGCCTCCGATGAGTTTTCTCTAAGGTCTCATGGAACTTCAGTTTGCCTTTATAATGATATTCACTTTTAAACTTTAACAATCTGTGTAGTTTGTGCATTTAACGTAATTTGTACTATATTTATACATTTGAGTGTTATATTTTAGAATTTATGTTTATTGGATGCACCCGTCGTACTAAATGTTTGTATCAAAGTACCATTTTATTGACTGTAATACATTTGACTGTGACTATGTGTGTTTTTACTTTCCCATACCCATAGGTATAGGGAAGTCTTGGAATCATGAAAATTTTGGAAATCAAGATTTTCACAGAAATATCCGTTTTGGGCCTCTAGGAACCCAAAAAAGTGGTTTTTAAAAAATGTCTGTCTGTGTGTGGGTGTGTGGGTGGGTGACGCTCCTACAGCCGAAAGTATTGCTCCGATTTTGATGCGCTTTGGAATGCGGGGGTGTATCGAAAATTCATCGACAAAATAAGCTTTTCAAAAAAATCCGAAACCGGAAGCGGAAGTTACGCATGTTTTTTTGGTATCACTGTTTTCGTGATTAAAATTTTGAAAATTTTATCGCGGATAACGATATAGAGTCATAAGAAAAATCTGTTAGTTTTTTGCCGAACTCGCTAGGTTTAAAATGAAGGGCGCTATGATTTTTTGAAAATTTTGAGTTTAACGCCCTATTACTCAAAAACGGATGAATCGATTCAATTGATTTTTTTTCTGAATAGTATATGACGGCTAACATGAGGTGATATAAAAAGTGTTTTGAAAAATATTAAGGGGCCTAAATTACAAATTTTCAAAATTTTGGAAATTTTCTAAAAATCATTTCTCAAAAACTGCCCACAGGAATTTGTTTAAACTTCATACACTGATAGACCCCGAAAAGGGCTATCGATCTGTTTATTAAAGAATCTGATGAATTATCTGTGGCGCCCTCTACGAAGCTTTGAAGTTTGAAAATTTAAACCCCTTTAATTAATAAACAAAACAAGATAGGTAGCTGGGGTTTCCACTGAATTGCTCAGTGCATAATGGAGCATATGAATATGCAAAAAAATATTACACTCGTGGATATATGTAAGCGCACCGGCCTCCTCCCCCCTCTATTTTTGAAAAATAATTTTTTTATTCTAACGGTTGTTATATTTTTGCGTCAAAGAATCTTTTTCCGCGAAAATAAAAAAATCGATTTTGTATGCCCTAGAAAATATAATTTCCAGGTACCTCAGTGCTACAGCCGTTTTGAGGAAAATAATACATAAACTAGCACAGTGGCGGCTTGTCCACTTGGCGCCATCTACAGAAGCTCGGTGGTCACGTTTTGAACTACACATTCTTTTATATTTACCCGCAATTTACGTGAAAGTGTAAACGCTTATCACGGTGAAGACGTGAGTCATCGAGTTGAAATTTTGATATGTTGTAAAGACTGTTGAATAAAGACGATATGAACAGTTTCCAGTATGGGAAAGTCCAGGGAGGTAGTCACGTCCACTTTTTGTTACTGTAAACTGAGTTATCAGCTGGTTATGATATTTTGGTTAGCTTTGAGTTTATTAGCTGTTGTTTCTATCTGAGTACGTTTGTTGTATACAGACTCTGGCGCTCCTTTTATAAGTAAAAATTTGTAAAAAAAAAACCGCACGCCGTCTTCACTATTAGTTAGCCGGTCCTCAAATGTGCCCATATAGTCACAAGGTTTGAAAATAAGTATTATATACACTATGTTTTTGGCTAGCAATCAGCAATTGTGGATTTAGAACTTGACAGGGAACGCGCTACGTGCAAATCAAGAGGGTTGTCGCCTGGAAAAGTCTTACAAATGTAATTTGTAATCTAACAACCCCAGAACTTTAGCATAGTTATTTTCTGTTAGAAATTTAATATAACTAATACGCTCTATCCACCGTGTGCTTGAAAATATTCAGTTTCCTATAGTATCTAGCAATTGCAAAAATTGGATAGCGATTAGTTTATTTAGATTTAACGATATGTGCTTTTTCTTACTTCAATGAAGAACCCTCGCGTCGTTACCTTTTGAAGCTATATAAAATGGGATTTATAGTGTGAAAAAAGACATAATATAACACTTATTGGGCTTCATTTTATTCTTGTAATATATTAATTGAATTTTATCATAGTCTTCTACATCACTGATATTTGAAAACAGTTTCAGTTCATCAATAAATAAATTCGAAAGCCTACCTATATTCATGAAATTACTTTTGTTTTATTTTATTTGAGCACTTTGGTAACAATTTAGTTCCGCTTACCTCTGTCTAGACTTACTGCTTTTATATTATCTAGTACCTATATACCCGCTTTTAAACACATGTTGAGCAACAAGAGGTTTTTCAAAACGTCTCAGTTTGATAGAGGGGTAACTTCCGACTTCGGACACTAAAAAACGGATGAAAAACTGTAGTATTGTGAACCGTAGATAAGATAAATATGGAAAAAAATATGGGGCAACGTATGCCAACGATAGATTAATGAGTATTTGTTAGGTCAAGAAAAAGGGGGTTGAAGTTACGTCAAGATTTCATGCGAGGAGTCGATCATCAGTGGGCCAGAGATCATCGAGCAGACGACTGTGTGTATGATCGTTATCGTTTCGTAAATGTAGCTGTTTAAGAAAACTTTGCCGTGCCCATTTTGGAAAATTACGACGACTGTCAGATATGCCCAGCTTCCTAAAGCGCAGCTTATCTCTCTGACATTCCGATCACGTCTCGTTTGAGTGCCGTAAATGTTCGATCGGATATATTTAGGTAAACCCTAGTATCGTCCCGCCGACGCGACGCTCTATATCCCGTCACAGCGTGTAGATCAACGCCGATTGCTTGCAGTGAGTCTTTGAACTGCCAGTGTCGATTTGTTATATAATATATAACTCCCCGAGGGGCATATTCCCGGTTGAAGTTCTCCATTACCGACAGACATACACCAGGTGGCGCTCTTAAAGATAACACAAATTTGTCCCAGTAATTTTCCAGGCACAACTGTTTTCACTATCACGAGCGAGTGAATTGAAATCGGCCACTTTGTGCTACATGCAATATAGTTTCTTCTGTATACACATTAATCTTTAAACTTGTACTATTAACTTGGACAAAGATGCTAGACTAAACTATAAGATTCTCTACTTCACAAGCAAATTTGATCGATGAGAATTTCAAATTAATTATATCAATGACATTGGCTAGTATCGGATCAAAAACATTATCAATATATGTGATTCCAATTCTGAGAAAATAGTTATTTTTCGAATTTTGTTTAAAATTTACCCAGAAAAAAAATTGTAACCAACAAAAGTACTCTTGTCGATCCAGTACGTTCACGTTGTTGAAAAGATGCTTTGTTTTGAAGAAGGTTTGATTTCCACCTAAGTTTGTAAATTTAAGAAATTGTGGCACCTGCCGCTTTTTAAGGTAAACTAACACTACTGAGATATCCTAAAATAGTCAAATGACGTCACGTAAAGCTAGAATTTTATTAACCCTCAGCCCACTGATTTTTATATCAATAAACTTGGAAGAAGCTTTAATAGCGAGGTGGCAGTGTCCCAAAAGCGAGCAGTTCACATGCTCGGTATTGAGCGATTATTCGCCTTTGGAATAAAAGTAACGGCGCTTTCATGGGAAGGCTGGTCTATAAGGTAAAGTAACAAGACCCCACACACATCTATAGTCACACAATAAAGTTTGACGTGTTGTGTGTCTAAATATGAAAGAAAAATAACTCACATTGCTTACGTTAATGGTAAGAACACAATAAATTCGTAATGGTTGTAGTATTTACTTTAGCACCGTTTTATTTTGTGTTTATAAACATTGCAGTCTCTTATTTATTAATATTTTCATGATTATAAGCTTTTGAATAAATCAACAGCTTAAATATATTACATTCTAAATATTTCTATCGAACCGAACTGAAAGATATTTTAAGGGGCCGGGGGTAACTTCTAAAATCTCAGGGCTAAGCGATCAGTCAGTGACATGGCATGTCTACGTTTGGATGTAAAATCTGGGACCAGAGAGGGTGGCATTTCAATGTCAGAGCTCTTATGCGCTTTTACAGTGTTGCTTGTGGTAATTATGTAGTATGAAAGTATAAGGTCTGTAATAGATATTATTGAGTAGCTTTGCAATGGAGTTTGTATGTGGTTCTATTGTACAGCTGAGTTGAACGCTGTTTCATTGTTGCTACTTGTAGAGAGCTTTGTTGATTGGGTTATTGGTTTCTAAACGTTACCGTGTTAATTGCACTATGTACCTGAATTACCGATCATCCGGCGAGATGATCACTCCCCTTGACCTGATAAGCAATTAGCAGTGATCCAGAAAGAGCACCTGGATAGCCTGGGGGTGCTCATTTCCCACAAATGCCTTGTGAAATTGGACTTCTGCGGAAGCGGCAACAGTAAATGCAGATCACATTGACATGAGACCTGAAGAAGTGAAGAAGACGATCCCTGGCCGAGATATCCTACTAGATGCAAAGTAGGAGCTCCGCGGGGGCCACAAAACGCCTTGTAAGTACTATCATCCCGTAATGTTTGTTTATTCTTGTTTGCATGTCTGATTGTGGAATTTAGCTGTTTTGTGTTTACGAGCGAGTGTGTGTGACCACATGTCACATGAAAGGGCCACTGATCGCCTTTCTTCCCCGGTGTCGTGTTTCTGATCCACAACCCTTATACCGAAGGGGCGTTACGGATTTTTTTTGTGAAATCTAAACCCACGAATTAGCCCCAAACCCCGAATGTATGTGCCGATATAATGAATTTAAATTTAACCTCGAACCAACTTGAGCATTTGTAAAACCAGGAACTTCTTTGTCCTATAGACCACCTCATAAAGCTGATAGATTGCTAATATGATCCCATTACTTTACCAAAGGACGTACTCTCGAATAATTGAATAGAAATATAATAAGTAGTAGAGTATTTGCCTTGGCTTTGTAATGTCAGTAGTTACGACTATTTAAAGTTATCTTCATTATCTCAGATATGTATTCGAATTAGTTCCGCTACCTAGTATATCGCCATCGTAACTCTGACTCGTGACGTTCATTATTACGGGCCGGGTGCGTCGTATTTTCAGGCATTCGTTATTTCCTAAGATATTCCAATATGTATTTTGCTCTCGTGGAACCAGCCAGCCGGATATCGAGTGTCATTTTTATTGAGGAGCTAGTGGGCTGCGAGTGGGCTTCACGTCTGGATTTATGCTTGTTATACTGAAGAGTTGTTTGCAGTTTTAGCATAACTATGGACTTACAAATATTTTCCTATTGTTCGGTGCGTTTTGGATGTAATTGCAGGTTACGCGAGGTAGATTTTTTTAGATAAAACGGCTGGAGAATAAAAATTTGTCAGTTTCAGTAGAATGTTTGAATATCAAAAACTATTTCCAATTGAATTTCATTTGTACGACTTGAAAAAAAAATCACTGGCGTGAACATTAGAAAAGTTTTTTTTTATATAATGGAAATTGGTTTGCAAATATTGAATTGCAGAATTAACCTACGTGGAAGTTTAAATGATGCAGAATACGCAAACTCAATAATAGAAGAACACATGCCCCTAGTTTTAATATTTAATAAAATTACTCCCTGCAGCATTTTCATATTTTAGAGAAAGTGCGAAGTTTTCGTCGCATAACATATTTAGTAAATGCTTTTAGCGTGGGATCACGAAACGGCTATATTAAGCATTCTGGGAGTCTAAGTTTCGGGATTTTAAATTTACGGTTAACACAATGTGTTAATTTTTGAAGAACAAAGTTTTCGAGTAATTTTCGTGCTTTACTATTCAGGTGACGGAAGATGTCTAAAAAATACATATCTATATCAGTACGTCAAAAACTCATTGCGTTAATGAATCAACTTTTAGAATTGCATTGTAATTATTTAAGAAGTTATTAACTTCACCGAAAGTAATGATATGAAGAATCTAGACGAACCTCTTTGTCGCAGCAAACTAAGCATCACTTATCAGTTATTTCGATTAATCGATAATCTCAATATGATTTTAAAATTTTGTAAGTAAAAGAACCATATGACAACAAAACAAAGAAATGTACTACGTCGCTAAGGTCATAAACCGAGTTCTGTAGGCTAGTGGTTATCACTCCTGCTTAGTATTCGGGAGATCGCGGGTTCGATTCCCGTGCCCATCTGCTCTGATTCAGATTTTTAGGTAGTTTTCCTGCGTCAACAGAGTACCTTCTCTGAGACGAATGTCGGGGCAATACTTCTATACGTTTCCTGGCCTCTCTTCCATTCTCCACCCCTCCTTTCTCTCACCCATCTTATAATTCCCGTTATTGGCTGAAGACGAACGCAAGGTCCCTATAGCAGCCCGCCCCCAGTTAGAGGAATTAAAATGACCCTACACCTTTATATTTTTTAAGATCATAAACAGCTTAAATCATAGTGTCAAAATTATTCTGCTTTTGTGAAGTATTTCGTAACAATAATCATAATAAACGTAAGAATTATCAGAAGAGAAACTCAATTTCAGATTATTTTGTGTTTTTAAGCTGGCAGCTACTTGCGGCTTCCAGAAGCAATCATGACATAAAACGGACGTTCACCGCATTTTGAGTCATTAAATTGTCATCACTACAGATTTTTTTTATAACTTTTGGAGCTTACATTTTATTACCCCCATCTCTTTTCCATGCCAATATACCATATGTCAACACATTATATAAGCTCTCCACTTAAACCAATTTCTTGTTTACAGCAAATTTATTTCCCGAGACCTCTGCCAATCAGTGGCCACATTTTTTTTATTTTGTTTCTAAATTTATTTCAATTAACACGTTATATGGATAAATAATATCTTACAGACGAACAATTTGCACGTAAATCAAACAGACTATCTAATGACGGAAAAGCAGGAACTACAGGATTTTGTGACGATTCCACAGAAGGAAAAATACGTAGTAGAGGCAGCAGTTCCGGTTCCGATTCTGTGGACGAAGGCACTAATCCTTCTCCTGAACCTGGAGATTCCCCAGGTGATCATCTTTTTAACATCAAAGCTGGAAAAGAAAACAAACGGACCAAATCATGGGTAGCTTGTAAGAGTTTATGAGCAAAGAACATAACCATCAGACCAATCCTTATTTGGGTTTACAAGGAGTAAGCCAAAAATGCTGGGTGTTTATCATCAAAGACGACGCGGCCTAAGCCGAAATTTAATTTTAATATTGATACTTGGAGTAACCGCAAAAGCTTTAAACAATATATAAATTATAATTCTAGAAATGTTTAATAAGATGAACGTAACTTTTCGTCTTCATGTTAGACAATACCTTCAAAAGTAGCTGTTAATTGTTTAGATGACCTACTGTGCAGTGTAATAATGATGTATACGAAGAACTAATATACTGGTGTCTCACTAGGCAAAATTAATAGGCCAAGATGCCCATTTATTGGAAATGCTAAAGGCAGACAGAAAAAAACAACCATGCAGACATTATAAAATCTAAATTGAAGAGAGGTGAAATGGTAGCATGGCAGAATGAAGACCAAATACTAGTGCCCAACTGGAAAGATAAGATGGGCGTTTTCATGCTGAGTTTGCCCACAAAGAAAAAGAATTCATCAAACCAGCCGTTATTGTAGCATTCATTCATTTATACGACCAGATGGTTACTTACTCCACATACATACGAAGAACAGTAAAGTGGTATAGACGATCAGTCTGCCACTGTTTTTTACTGAAATCGATTATTAAGTGTTCATCACATGTTAACAAAATTTTCTTCTGGGTGTTCTTCTTCGATTAGCCTTTCACATCCATGTATGCTTCTTCGAGATCTCCCTTCCAATGTTCTCCGTTGGCAGCTATCCGGATCAAATTGAAACCAGCTGTTAATTTTAAATCATCTATCCAAGCATAGACGAGCGTCATCTTGACCTTTTAGATGAATATGGTCTAGAAGCCAGTACAGCCTTATCCCAGCGGTGTATGTTATTCCACATTTTAGCTTCGTAGCTTTCTTGACCATATCGATAACTTTCTATTCTTCTCTTATCCATCTGATGGGTTTTTTGTCTTCTTCAATCTAGCTTCAGGTCACCTTTTCAGGTTAATAAGCCAGGAGTCGGGCACTGCGAACAGTCGCCGTCTCAATCTAGCTTCAGGTGAGGAGTTTGGGACTCAAGGGGGAGAAATCTCAAGTGACGTTAACTGGTTGTGGAGCTTTTGTACTCTTTAGGCGTGTTATCAAAACAGCCGCTTCACGCCTCGTTAGGTGGGAAACGGCGCGGGGGTTGCGTCTTCGCGTCTATTGCGCATAGAGGGTACGAGTTTGTTATCACTTGTTCGAGCGTCGGCAAGATGTAGCCCGTGTTAACGCTTGAATAACCGAGGCATACATTTAATACATTTTTAATGTTTGTTTTATAAATTTATAGAGGCCAGCGTTACAATATTACAGCTAATAACCTGAGGCAAACTACAGGGACACAGAAGACCTGAAAAGACGCATCTTGCGGTTGAAGAACACGGGATCTTTGTTCTGAGCTTCAGCGTCAAAAGTAGAAGTGAAACTTCAAGACGAATAAAATTATTTTGATAATATGTTGTTTTGCTTGAAAAGGGCAACTGGTCTCCTTCGCCTGTATTGTTTATTTTAACATTTACACATATCTAGTGTGTATTTGCATGTTTTGGCATTGTAAATTGTGTGCGTGTGCGGCTCTGCACCTTGCGAGAATTGTAAAGCGGTATTCTCGGGGAATTTCATTTTAAGCAGCACCAGCAGCAGTTGCTTGCGGGAATAGCCCAGAAACACCTACATGATAGCTGCTCCCAGTGCGTTGCGTTTGTGACGAATCAAATAACAAGCGGCTAAGAAAACCTTCCAGTGTTGAAGTTTGCTGCATAAATTTGTATGCAGAAAGCAGGTCTTGCCTTTCAAGTAAACGTCATTTAAATTGTGTAGTTTATAAGTACGCAACTTTCAAAGCAGCCAAGCGGTTCCATGGCGTCTCTTTGAGCTACGTGACGTCAACCGCCTATGCGGCACCAAAGCCAGCAGCGAGGGACCTCCTCGTGGCGTTCATGGGTAATTTCCACTCATACGAATCATTCAAAGGATGACGTAATCAAGGGTGAGCCCAATACGCGACACAGCCGCAGGCCTCGAGGTTTCCCAAGTAACCTAATACCGTAGTACAACTTAAGCGATAAGCGGTTACTCCAGCTGAGGGAAGATTTCGCGAGCGCAGAGGAGAGCGCGTGATAGACAAATTAAATGCATACAGGTCTGCACCTTCGTGCACTTGAATGGTCGCGTAGAAAGGGCGGCTCTTTTTAATATTGTTGAAATATAAATATGTGTCAGTCATTATACTCTAGTTTGTTTGAGTGGTAAATGCGTGTAGGACTTAGCTCGTAGTTTCTATATTATTAATTAGCACCGTTTGGTTTATAAATGGGTACTCGTTTTAAGTTTTAATCCTGTTTCCTTTGCTATATATATTGATTTAATATATGTGTTTTTAAAGATGAATATGTTTGTGCAAGCAGTTTTTCTGGTGTATGTTGTTTGAAGTCAGTTTCAGCCAGCCCCGAAAACTCTTTAAGAGCAGGTAGCTTCCCGGTTTTGTCAATTCATAATCATTCGTAACCAGGACTGGGGTATTTAAGAGTTCCATTTATACTGATCTAGCTAAGTAAACAAATAGGGCAAATAATTTATAAAAATGCTAAAGCCTACGAGACATCTCGTTTAAATTTAACGTCCCGACGGATGGGCTAAAAATCGTGTCATTACAGGATTGAAAATGAATTTGTTAGATTTTTTTAATGTTGCGGATGCTTCGATCTTGGGTGCCTAGAGCTATATTGGCCGCATACATAAATAATTCTCTTACTTTTCTATCGGTTGTTACGCTTCTTTGGCGCAAATATTAATTTCGATGTCTGTGGTTGAGATTTCATATTTCGCGCGCGTGAGCCACGCCGACCTTTCGCTTTCAGTTCCTGAAGTGACACCATTGTGCTTTCTTTCTGGCCCTGCCTTGATGGAGTCAGCTTGAGCGTTTTGTAAAGTGTCCAGCGCATGTATGGACGTGCGGTTGATTATTGTGTAGTATTTGCTCTCGTCACTGTCGGCGGATCGTTGCATTCCTGGTCTATTGATTAGAGAATTCTGTCCCACGCCATATGGGCGGATCCAACGCTGGCTGATCTATTCTTGGCGTTGCCCAAAATCACCTTGGGGTAAGTTGACTGAAGCGTTCATCGGGTTGTATCTAGATTTTCGGTTTTCTATTATGGGCTTTTCGTATTATAGCCGCAGGTGTGGAGCCCCATTCCGGCCTCTCACAGTTAGTCGTAAAGTATCCAGGGCATGACCTTGACCCGATCTACTCGCACTGAGAACACCTGTTAACCACGGTCCGCTTCAACATCAACTACTTGAATTTGTAACATACAGAAAGTGATCCGATAAGGAACACACATACAGGTTAAATTTTGCTTTTATGTAAAATTTACTGGCCACCAGTGATCGGATGCTGCGAGTTCCACTCATTCATTTGATGTTTGAAATTCAGTTGTGAGCTCGAGATATACAGTTCGTCCCGCGAACTTTGTAGCCGACTGCATCAAACGTTTCCTCCCCATCTATGGAGCAGACACCGTTACCAGGTTGTCTTTGTAACTTTGTATTTTATTTTAACGTGTGCGATAAATGAAATCGCTGTACTGTAAAGTTTGTAAGTCTTAAATTTATGCGTTTTATGAGGTTCATTTTAACTATTCGGTCCAAATTTTAATCACCTGCATTTTGTACCATATAGTATTGAATTTGTGATTAATTATACTGTGATACCAACCTTGTGGGTTTGATTTTGCACAGGTAGCATGCGTGATTTGAGCTTTTCTTTCAGGAAATTATGGGCTACTTGAGTTTACAAATTCTCGTTGAATGCCTGGATACACTTGTCGTTATTTAGTAAAGATTCGTTGGCGCCCTTTTGGCGTTTAATCATTTGTGAGTATTTAAAGAGCTGCACTTCGTCTTCCTGACTACCCGGCCGACAACTGTATCCAAGTAGTCGTAAAGTTTGGTTTTTTGAGAGAATTAGCCGTTTTGATGCTAACACAGTTATTTTAATTTTTCACTGTAACCTGATAGATTCTGTTCCTACACTGGCCAGATCTTGGTTAGTTTGCAATTTTTTTCATTGGGTGAACATTGTCGAATGGAGGTATTAAGTCCATATGAGCTACCTCCATTCCTTTCTTTTCTTGATATATTCTTTCAATAAATTCTATTAGGTTGAGCACTGGTCTTATGCAGGACTTTCCGAGTCGAAAACTGGCTTGTTCTGGTCTTTGTATATTTTCTACAGTATTTTGTTTAGTAACAGTGTTTTAAATGGCTTATATGTGGATATTTTCCAGTTTTAAGAAATAGTTGTCTTCGTCCTTCTCTAGATTTCAGGAATTTTGTTAAAATTTTTGTAATTGCTGAAAATTTGAAACAGCCAATCGCTAGTGATTACCCTGAAGTTGGTTATTTGTTCATTTAAGATGCCGTTTGGGCTAGCAGCTTATAAATTAGTTTGACAAACTTGATTGAACTACTGGTTTACTTCGAAGCATTCGGGGTCTATGTTTAATGTAATAGCTTTCGAAGCGAAGATAAGATCTGGATTGTACCCTCGTTTCCATCTTCTGTCGTTGGTAACAGATATAGAATGATAGAAAGTAATTATGTATCATCATCCGGTTATCTAACTGGATTAAAGTGATTATAGCTCGACGTTTATCTACAGGGCTCTAGCTAAGAGAACATGTTGGGATGTACGATTTTTTTTTAATTTTGTGGATATTTTGGATTATAGCATTATAATTTTAGAAGACCATGGAAATGTACTTCAAAGTGATTACAACAGCATTACAATGATGAAATGTATAGTCAAAATAATAAATGTCTTCAGTAATACTGTAATTGCGCAGACCTTAAAAATATGGGAAAAATACTGTAATCGAATAAAGCAGCTGTACTGAAACTGAAATTAATCGAAATATTCACAGAATTTAGTCTAATTTAAGGTAATAATTTATTTTTTTCGTGAATGACCCACTCTCTACTGTTCGTTGAAACTATTGATCTCCCCCAAACGCCAAGTCGATATGCACCGCTGACGCATTCTTCTTCTTTTTGGGTTTTGGATAACATTCCTACAGCTATTTTTGGAATGTTAGTATAAGGCAGTGGGTAAGTTTAAATAAATGTACTTTATCATCTGCTGAAAAAAGTCTTGACGCTACCAATAAAGTAAAAGCTGGTGTAAAATTCTTTGTTGAAATATTATATCAGGCACAATTAGAACATTTTTTTATAATTGTGAAACGCCGTTCAAATTTGGATATTTCTGCAAATAAATCACAACTAAAATATGTTTTTCTATAGCACGTGTGCTTTAGTCGACTCAAAATAAAAGGTCAAGTGTTACTTTTACAGGAAGAGTAGATAAAGTAGCACTTTAACATCAAGGGTACATAAAGTAATTAAATTTTCTAACTTTTATTTACATTAAATATTACAGCTTCGTATTATCCTAGCAAACTCAATCTAGCTGCTGATATTTTAAAATGTGATTGACTTTCCTTATTTTCTTTTGAAATTTAAGATCTTGCTATAGAAAAAAAATGTATTATACACGACGATAAAGTTATTACTACCCACACTTGAATCATTAACGTCTCGACGTTAAACGATTCACTTGTGGATAGACTAAGAAAAACTAAGAAATAAAACTGTAAATTTAATTAAAAGAAAACGTATTATCATTCAAAAATCGATGGGCACAAGAATGATCCAAAACAAATGTGGAAAACTTTAAAAAATCTAGTTAATCCTCAAATAAATAATAGTTATAAATGTAACATAGTGTTTGAGTATAGCAATGTGCAAGTGACAGCTGTTACTGATGTGGAGAAAGCTGAACATTTCAATAAATATTTTGTTAAGAGTATAGAGGATATTGTTGAGTCCATTAGTGATAGTAATAGTGATAGATATGATCGTGATGATGTGTATAGTGTTCCTAGTGATTGTAGATTTACCGACTTTGAAATTATTTCTAATCCAAAACTTAGAGGAATGAAGAATACATCTAATTCACATGAACTGTTAAATGGTAAAGTGATAATAAGTTATATGGAAGAGGTTGGACATGTATGGGTTAATTTAATTAATGCGTCCCTAAAAACTGGTATCGTGCCAGATAAGTTAAAAACGAGCCAAGTTACACCGATCCCGAAAATTAATAACACTGCAGAAGCGCTTAATTTTCGACCAATTAATAGCTTGCCATACTTAGAAAAAATGCTTGAAAAATGTGTATATGAACAAATTCTATCATATTTTAACCGAAATAATTTATTTATAGCTAATCAATCTGGCTTTAGGTCTAATCATTCTTGTGAAAGTGCGCTTCAGCTTACTATTTCTCAATGGAAGAAAGCAATCGATAACAATCTATATACTGTCGCAATTTTTTTGGACTTAAAGCGAGCGTTTGAAACAATCGATAGGAATATTTGAATTCCTAAGATTAAGTCCTACGGTATTGGTGGTAATGTCTTGAAATGGTTTATTAATTACTTAGAAAATAGGTATCAGGTTACTAAGATCAATGAAACTTTCTCTAGCCAAATTGTAAGAAACCATGGTGTTCCTCAGGGTAGTGTATTGGGGCCCTTGTTGTTCATTATTTACATTAATGATATTGTAAAAAGTTGTAATTGTGAATTCATTAACCTATTGGCAGACGATACGTTACTAGCGGTATCATATGAAAATTTGAATGTCGCTATTGACAAGATTAATGTAGAATTGGAAAAAATGACCAAGTATTTAAATACAAATAAACTAAAACTAAACACTGCCAAAACGAAGGCAATGATAATTTGCACAAAATCGAATTATAAAAAAGTTGACAAAAATCTTGTAAGGGTTCAGATTTATGGAGAAGATATTCAAGTTGTGGAAGAAATTAAATATTTGGGTTTTATTATCGACAACCATCTAACTCTTAGTAGGCACTTTGAATACATTCAAAATAAAATTTCGACGAAAATGTTCTTGTATTCTAGGCTATCTAGTCAGTTGTCGATATATTCTAAAATCACGGTATACAATACAATTATTAGGCCACATTTTGAGTACTGCCCTACTCTTTTATATTTTCTTGGTAAATATGAACTTTCTAAATTACAAATATTGCAGAATAAAGGTATGAGGATTATTTTGAAATGCAATAGGTACACACCAATTGAATTTATGTTAAATGCGTTATGTTGGTGGCTCATTGCAACTCATCTAAGATTTATTATGTTAACTTTTGTATATAAAATTAATAACAACTTACTGCCGGGATACCATGTATTCGCTATTTTATAAGGGATTTAACGATTACAATACACTACCGTTCAGTATAAAACAGGCTAATAATATAAATAGTTTTAAAAGAATATTAAAGGAATACCTCAGTAATCGGTACTCTCCACCCCATTTGCACTCTTCGCTCCCAGTATGTATTGATAAATCGCTAACGATTTTAAAACGATGTCCTACGTTTAAGCTTCGCAATAATTAATTCATGCCTCTCTTGCAAATTCATCAAGGACCGGGTGTCACACAGAACGCATGGCAAAAACCATTCCATCCCCCCCAATAACACCGTTTCCGAAGAATTGATTAAGGAGCTTACACCTTCTCATCTTTTCAATAGTTAGCCATCGTTTATTATTTGTAATATATTTTCGTTTTGTGACATAGTTTTTTGTTCCTATTAATTGATTTTTTTAAATAATTACTGCTGATGTTTGTCTTTATTTGATGTAAATTCACGTGTAATAAATGTTTGGTGCAAGATAAATGGGCGGCGCTATTATTTAAAATCATGCCAATTCTTCACGGTCTTCGTTTCACAATGCCAAGCTCGTCTCCTTTAGCTGCCTCGTCTGGAAACATCTCACTCATACATTTTCAGCAAATCTTTTAATTTCAGCTAACCAGTAATGCTTGATAATGTAAATTTTTTTCTACTCCTGTAACTAAAATGCCATTTAACATACTTTAACATACACGTCGCTAAGTGACCTTTTAATCATGCCTTCATAACCTATGACTAAACAGCCTCTTAATCATGAGCTGAAGTTGCCAACGATGTTTTAGTCATGGGGTGAAGTTAAGTTCAAATAGTATTTGCTTTATTAGCCATAGCCAAAACTAAAATCAAGTTAGTTTTCAACCGTCACTTTGACGTTTGTCAAGCATAATTTAACCTAATATAATAAATGTCAAAATTTTAATGAAATAATATTGTGTTATATTCTCTAAATTTGTGGTCGTAGAAAAAGTATAGTATGCAACTCGTTTTATAAACGTATTAGTCACTCTTTTATTAAACACTCGCTCCGCTGCTCTTCGCTCGTGATTAATAAAACTCGTGACTAAAATGACGTTTATAAAACTTGATACATAATATACTATTATACACTGTTGCCAATATTATCTGTTACGTAAAAATGTGGAAAGTTTTCATTGCTTTTGGTACTACGACATTTGTTAGTATATGCGTTTTCTTCAATGTCAAATTGAAGTTTCAGTAATTTTAGAATTTTTGACTACTTCATCCAAAACATAACACTTGACTTCACATGTAAAGCTTAATATTGCTTAAAACCTAAATATTAGAATATTTCATCTTTCTAGGAGCACTAGCTTCAACATGGATGACAGCAAGACCATTGACGGTTGAATATTGCACGGCAAATTTTAGACATTTGCGGGCCTAAAACAAAAGGGTCAAAGATGCATTAATTTATCTCACAAGCTTTTCATTTCGATGTAGCTATTATAAAATTTGGTAACATTTTCTGTCCACTCGTTTATATTACCCATATCGGAAGATTCTAGTTCGAAGAAGACAATTTTAAATATGTCAATCACTGAAGACTACACTCGCTTCCTTGTTTGAACTTCTTGTATCAGGGTATCACAAAACCGGTAATTAAAATACAATTTTCTCTTTTTTATTGTTTCCGTCTCATCATAAATATTTTAACTGAGTAGTATTTATTAAATATGTTGCAACTCTGCAACTTGTTTATTATTAAAGATAATCCATCCGGCATTGTAGTTGGCACTTTTTGCACTTAGTGTTTAGTGTACAAGGGGTTGTTTTAGCTGGTCAATTATTGTTATCCACTTTTAACTATCAGGACCTCGACGCACGTGTGTTTAATCCGGAGAAAAATTTCCGATTCCAAATTCCAGCAAAATATTACTATATATTTAACCTTTTTTTGTATATTGTATAGAATGAGAATTCAAAAAATGCAGGCCTAGCTTGACCCGGGACCTAGAAAATTCTTACTTGTCTAACCCTGGCCCTGGAATAGTGAATGGAAGTAAAAGAACTTACGGATTAAATGAAGTGCTAAAATCGATCAGTGTATTTATATACAACATTTTATCTCCACATTTATAAAACACTACGAGTCAAACATGGATAATAAACTAAGAGGACCAGATTGAATTACACAAAGGAAAAGTGAAACTTTCCAAGAGGGAGAGAGAATAGTTCACATGCCCTACAGTAATATAGCATCTTTGTTTTTACACTTTGCATAGTTTTCCCATTTAACCATTTCTCCATCGTCTATAGGAACTCACCATTAGAAACAAAAATCTTCAACCTGTTATTTTTATGATATTAAGTATTTTAATCAGTACAAACTAAAACTTAATTGTTCAACTGTATACAGCGTGTTCCAAAACGTACCAAAAATATTTTAGAAATCAATTGAGTAACTCATTTAAAGTCAAAAAGTCTAGATAAACATATATTAAACTCAACCGTTCACGAGTTATATTGATTTTATCATCATCTAGACCGCGAATGATATTTGTTTTCCATAACAATTGAACGTTATTGTTGACAAACAATATTGTAGATATTGTGTGTGTGTATTGTTCGTGTGATAGCAATGCTTTAGCGGAGCAAGAAGAATACAGAAGAAAGTATCCTAACAGAAGATTACCTACACGTGAAATATTCACTAATTTATATCGGCGGTTAAGAGAACATGGATCATTCCAACCAAGGCATGTAGCTGGCCACAATAGTTCATATACTCGGAAACAATGAGGAGGAAATTTTTAATTTATTAGAAGATCTGACATTAAATGTGCGGATAATTTCTGTGCGCACTGGAATATCAAAAAATCAGGTTTATTTTGCACAAACAAGTATTTTAGTATAACCCAGTGTTTTGCTACTCATTAGGTTTAAAGAACAAAAAAAGAGGAGCGTGTCCATCCATACCATTATCAAAGAGTTTAAGCTCTGGGCAATGATGCAGAATTGCGTTTAAGATTTTGTTACTTGAGTCGGACGCATGAAGATACTCGGCCTGATATTTTGTGGACTAGCGAGGCCTGCTTTACAAGGGACGGAACTACTTATTTTCATAACTTCCATTTCTAAGCAAAAGAAAACCCTCATTCAAGGCGACACTCTCATTTCCAACAAAGATTTATTGTGAAAATGGTGGCTGGGTATCCTATATGATCGCTTAGTTGGACCATTTCAATTACCACAACGTTTGAATGTTGAACATTGCGAATATTTTCTAGAGAATTCGTTGCCGGTGTTACGGGAAGATGTCCCGTTAATGTTAAATATGAAATGTGGTACGAGCACGATAAGACACCCGCTCATGCAAGTTTATAATTAAGAAATTGGCTTAACACATTTTTCCCATTTTTATGTGGTTGTGGGTAGAGCGCAGTTAATTTTATGCTCAACTGTGAATGGTCTCACTGAGCCCGATTCCAATCGCCATGACTGCGGACTTGCTTAATGCAAGCCTAGTGCTTACCCAACTTAAATATATATATATATATATATATAGGTTTGTACTTTAAATTGTTAAATCATTTACCAAATGTATCAAATCAAATAGGAGTAATAATCCAATCTTACTTCTTTTATCCACTTTTTAATTTAATTTTTAAAAGAATAGATACGAAGATTTATTCTCAACCGGAACAAGGTTAAACAATTTTACAAAAGATTAAATTTCCTCTTACCTCTTGTATCGTGTCATGGGACAAGACGCTAAAGTGCTGTATCTTTTTATAAACAAATATAGCAATTGACTGTAAAAATAATTGACGAACAGAAAAAATGTTTGCTTCCGAATAAGAAATATCAGTTGGATAACTAAAGACCTTATTAAATATCATACCTCTATAATAATGCACAACACTATATGCCATGTTAAACGAGCAAAAGTAGCAAGGCTAAACTCGACGGTTACTATTTTCGGGTTTCCCATTACTTTTACAAGATAGACCAGCGAACAAAAACATGTTTTTTGGGTTCAGGGGATTCTAAAACGTAAAAATATGTTGAAAACTCAATTTAGAATTTTTGGGGTGAATCGAATACTTCCTTTACTGTAAAATGACATAAAAATACATGCAGGCATTTAAACTCAGTGAAAACCTATTAATAAGAATACAAAAAATATATAAATAAACATAATAAAGGTACAGTAATATATTTAATTTTGAAGAGCAACAACTTTATTTACATTGTACACTTTGATATGTAAGAATATATAAATTTGCGATGAAGGTCTATGAAATCCAGGAACATATTGTATGCAGAACCAACATTAATTCTTACTGCTACTACGCGTATTGTAAGAATTTGTGTCATTGAGTAAATTCAGATTACTAATAAATGCCACTCGATTTTCTTTTTATTCGGTAGCAGTGTGTAAATACGACCATTCCGGGTCCAAACATTTTTTTAAGAAAAACATTGAGCAGCCTGCTTGTATAGATCAAGCATTTTCTTAAAGACTCCAGCGGCATGGTCACCTCGTTCGCCAACCCTAAATCCTATGAACTTTTACCTCTGGGGTCACATGAACCGGTTAGTTTACGCTACAGAAGTACGCACTTTAAAGAAAGTACGTCTTAGAATAAACAGGCCGCAGATACTATTCGCAATGACCCACAAATTATTTTTATCACTTTTACGACGCACAGCATTGTGCATCGATCGCAATGGGGACAATTTCGAAAAATTTTTGTGAATAATAATAATCATAGTATAATAATAATGAAGTATAATATTAAAATAGCTATTTGTGCAACAAGTGCTAAAAGTGGACGTTTATGCACGAGTTTGCACACAATATTTTTTCTACGGCCTTAAATTTACTGTTATTAATCCATAAATGTCGATTAAAAAAAAGTTTGCATTTATGACAGTTACAATTTATTTCATAGTAAATAGATGGCCTTGACGAGCAGGTGACTGTTTCTGCAGCCGGTCGCTGTCAAAGTTAGTTATCAAAGGTAATTATAATAGTACACATTTTACTTTATTCATATAATGCTTTAATTATGTAAAAAACACTTTACCTCTAACGAAAGAAGTAACTAGAATAACTTGATAACCTCATTTCCAGTTCAAAATTCTAAATTCCACACCAGCTGTTTACTTTTAGCACATGGGCTAAAGAATAACTCAACGGTTGAGTTTTGGATGTTTCCTAGATGCAGTTAAAGCTAAAAAACCGTTTTTATTGTTATGTAAAAAAACGCTTTGGGCGACTTTAATGAAATTTATACAGTTTGTTTATAACTTTATGAGGTATCTTTTGAACCTATTACAGTTGATGGAGTAATTTCAAGGGCGTACCCACGAGGCTTGTCGATTAGGTTTTTTTACAAAAAAAACGCCCTGCAGATGTTTTGCACTTTTTTTCATATTTTTTGTTAATAAAGCAACTTTTTTGTTGCTTGATTTTGTTTTTCGTATTTCACTTCGTTTTCAAGAAAAAATAAAGCCCATATTTTTGCACGTCTCTGAACCTGTTAAGACAAAACTAAAATGCTTCAAAAACCCAAAAACCCCTTAGGCGATTTTAGTGAAACTTTGAAAATGTTTTGGCGCACTTATAGATTTCAATTATTTATTTCAGGGGCGGCCACAATTTTTTTTAAAGCTTTAGTACTCTGTTTCTCGGAAACGAAGCGTTTCTGAGCCCATCTTTATGAGGAATTTATGGTTCTATAACTGGGTAAAATTTTCGACATTTTTTAACACCCTGTATATTTATGTACATTTTTGCCTCTAAATTAGTTACCTAATTCATTCTAAAAATATTTCTGGTACGTTTTGAAACACCCTGTATAACTAATAATAAATGAAGAAATCAACTAAATCTGATCATAACTGACCAATAGACAATTAAATTGTAGAGTCCTCTAGAACTGCAATTAGCATGCTAATTTTGATAGTTAAAAGATCCTTTACTTTCGATAACCGAATCATCCAAACGTTCCTATGGAAACGGTAGGTTGTTTCCTGGTTTTTATTTCAAAAGGTTCTACGCACTTTGCTTCGCCCAACAGCAATCTTCGATCAAACCCTCATTCACCTACTTTTAGGCCACGAAATGTTAAAGTTCAGAGGACAGCGCTCACTGGCCACTCGAAGAGTAGAATTTGCGAATATACCGCTTAATAGTGACAGCAAAAATAGCAATTTGGCACTTACATCTGTTCTCGTATAAATAGCCATTGCTAACAATCCTTATCCAATCCAACTGATAATTGACAATGTCCCACCGACTTGCTGCAGCTTCAGCGCGTTTTTGGAAAAAAGCACAGGCCCTTCGGCACGTCCGGCACAGCACCGCGGAACTAAGGTTTATTTTTTATTCCGGCCTTGATTCGCGCTGTAGCAAGACTCGCGAGTGTCAGAGCAGTCGTCGCGGCGCCAGCGCCGAGCGACGCTTTCGTTCCGTGCACCTACCGCACCAATCAATACGAATGCGTCGCGATGCCCGACCACAGCCACTTTATTATATTATTTATGGTGGGTAAACACTGCCAACTTCTTGGAACAAGGTGAGGATGCCTCTCCCAAGGGCCGCGACGTTGGGGCTGAAGAGAGGATCGTCAAAAAGGCAAAGGGGGTCATTCGTCGGACATTAAGCGTGTATCTCTAAGCCATCGCTTTTTATATTTCTGGAATGCGACCAAACAATACAAGTTGTTCCGTTGTCCCAATATGAGGCTTTTGACATCGGCGTCGGTTTTGAATAACCCAAATAGATCCGATAGACCATTCGCCTAATGCCCTAATGTATATGTAACAATAAAAGAACTGTGCCAGAATGCGAATGACATAGGTAAGAATTTAGAGCACGCATAACTATGTAAATGTAGTGTTTCAGACGACATAGCTCATGCACAGGTGATGATGAGTCGAGAACGAGCTGTTCAACAGCGTTGGCGTCTTCATCACGTTGCGTTGATAGTATGGCATCGAGTGATCCCTAGCTTAAACGCAAAACTTTGAATTTCATACTGAAACATAAATTTACATACACCGTGTCTACTCTCTACTACTACTCTATTCGACCACAAAACTAAATCATATAGGCCTAACCAGTAGTCGGTGCGTCCACAACTAAAACAAATAAAATTCCACTCATTTTTCTTCACGAACAAAATAATCGGCAATTACTCGTATCTATGAAAAACATTCGAAGTTATAGACGGTATAAAGAACTACGAGAATTAGCTAAATACATACTCCAATACGCTAGTTGTCAACACCCGGGTCACACAAAAAACTATTGCAAAAGAAAGTCAACTGCTAAGAAGATGCTAGAAAAAGTCGTTGTATGTAGTGAATGTATTAACCAACCTCAGATCACATATTCATCTAAAACAGGGTTTCTCAACCTGGGGGCCGTGACCCTTATGGGGGTCGCGAAAAATGTGTCAAGGGGTCGCAAAAAGCGTCGCGAATGTTCTACTTAATAACAATGTGTTTACTACATAAACGAACACTTTATTTAAATGCATAAAAACCAAAAAACAAAAAATATTAAACATAGAGAAAAACCAAATACAAATAATATCTTTCGGTGTGAAAAAACACGAACGAGCTAAAAGTGGAGTAGCAATACTTATAAAAAACAAATGGACGAATACCATACAGACATGGGAAGAAGTGAGTGATCGGATTATAAAATCAGAATGAAAATTAGAGGACAACATATGACTGTAATAGCGACATATGCAACAAATGACGATATGCGTACCGATGAGAAGAAAGACTTCTATAACTTATTAAATGAAGAAATAGAAAAAGTTAACAAGAAAGATGAACTAATCATAATAGGAGATTTAAACAGCAGAGTGGGGAGAAGAGAAGAAGACAAGATAGTAGGGAACTTTGGAGAAGAGACTGAAAATGATAACGGAAGACGGTTAATCACGCTATGCGAGGAACACAGACTGATGATAGCAAATACGTTCTTCCAACACTACGACATACATAAATATACATGAAGACACCCAACGTTAGGGCTCAGATCAATTATCGACCTGATAATTGTTAAAAGGGGACAACGTTAATGATGAAGGACGTGAGAGCATATATACAACCAGAATGCGGATCGGACCACCAAGAAGATGGAAAGAAGAGGAGAAACAGGATGAAATGGTAGAAGAAATAAAATATCCGATATATAAAATAGAACTATTAAGCCAAGATAGCATATTAAAACTATATCAGGCAAGACTTGAACAAAACTTAGATTGGAGCGTAGACGAAAAGACACCGAACGAAATATACGAAGAACTAAAAATAAGCATAAACAAAGCAGCCAAAGAAGCCTTAGGAACAAAAAAACAGGATAAAAGGCCAGAAGTATATAGTACAGAATTAGAAGAAAAAATAGAACTTAAGGAAAATGTATATCAGAAATTGCTAACAAATAAAACATCAGAAGCGACAGAATCATAAAAAAGAAGTTAATATAAGTGTAATCACCCCGCAACAATGGATAAAACATTATGAATCTCTGTTACAAGAAAAGAGACCACAATACATAATAAATACAAATGAAACAAGAGAAAACGCCAATACAACTAATGAAATAACAACTGTAGATGTTAAAAAAGCTCAAAGGGAAAGCAAAAACATCAAATCTGCAGGCCCAGGCAACATCAAAATTGAACTTATAAAGAACGGAGGGACTAAGGTTATGGAAATAGTCACTTTTTCAAAAAATAGAAACCGGTGAAGATATCCCAGAAGAGTGGAACACATCCCTGATCATTTCAATATACCGGGTGAATGAGACCACCCGTATCAGTATATTTTTTAAAGAACGGTGAGTCGTAAAGAGTTGGGATAAAAGAAATTATTATAAAAGTCATACTAAAGAATCGAATGGTGATATTATTATTTCTCGAAAAAGTCAGCATCACGAGTAGTTTTGTCAACAATGTCCAGAACTCCAAAATTTTAAATGGCACCATAAGTCGAAAAACGTCTTGTTGAAAAGATCGTTAAAAAATAAGAAAGTTTTGTAGGAAAAATTATTTTACTACTACTACCCCTTTTAAGTAATATTCGATTAAAGTTATTAAATTTGAAATTCGTTGTTAACAAACAAAATTGAAAAGTCGGCTTTTAAAATCTAGTTACCGAATTAAACAATGTTACAAGTGTTCAAAATGTTATTGACATTAAAACGTGTGTGTAACATTGTTTAATTCGGTAACTAGATTTTAAAAGCCGACTTTTCAATTTTGTTTGCTAACAACGAATTTCAAATTTAATAACTTTAATCGAATATTACTTAAAAGGGGTGGTAGTAGTAAAATAATTTCTCCTACAAAACTTTCTTCTTTTTTAACGATCTTTTCAACAATACGTTTTTCGACTTATGGTGCCATTTAAAATTTTGGAGTTCTGGACATTGTTGACAAAACCACTAGTGATGCTGACTTTTTCGAGAAATAATAATATCACCATTCGATTCTTTAGTATGACTTTTATAATAAATTTTTTTATCCCAACTCTCTACGACTCACCGTTCTTTAAAAAAAATACTGATACGGGTGGTCTCATTCACCCGGTATAAAAAAGGTGATAAAAAGGGTTGCCAAAATTACCGTGGAATCAGCATTTTACCATCCCTCGTCAGGCTCTTTGGGAGAGTAATTAAAAATAAAATACAAGGACACATTAAAAACTTTAGCGAAGAACAAAGCGGTTTCATAGCAGGAAGATCATGCCTCGTCAATATCTGTTCGGGTAGACTATTAATAGACAAATACAAAGAGAAGAATATAGCAACACATATGACTTTCGTCGACCTGCAAAAGGCCTATGACTATCAGATCAGAATAGACTAGAAGGCATCAATAATGATATGACGTAGTTAAGGAAATTGTTTTAGTGGTAGAAAAAATAACAAACTGAAAACATGAAAAAACTAAATTTTGGTATCATTAAAATCTAGAAGATTATTGGTATAATTTGGTTGGGATAATCAGAGTACTTAAACTAAATCTACGTTGTGATAAAAATGAAAATTTAAAAGACTGAGAATAGATGAATAATTAATTAAAGAGAAAGAAGATTATTGGTAAATGGTAGAAGAATAGTTACTTACAAGTAAAGTATAAAGGGGACATACTGGATTAGTTTTATTTGAATGTTACATTTGACATGTGACGGGAGTAAAATGGAATTACATCAGGATATGTGTTGTTGAGTGGAGCTTCCAAAGGGGTAACATCCTAGAGGGAAGGAGCGCTCCAGGTAGCAGTAGCCTGTGACAGGTGGAGGTCCAAATTTGCTGATTGCTGACAGGAGTTTGAGGCTGGCTAGTGTTGAGCAGTTGGAACGAGTGGAGTGTCCGTGAGCGGTGAATTGCAGTAAGGAGCCTAAAGGGGTCTAGTTGCAGATCTCAAATAGGTAGCTGTCTTGAATGTTGTGAATAACGATACAAGGTGGGTGATTTCTTATCATATCCTAACTAGTAAATAAATAAAGACGTTAAGAAGGTAAAATTGATTAACAAATAAGAACTTACTGTGTAATTGAATATTATAATGTACCATTCTAAGGATTGGGCATTTGTCATTGAAATTTAAAAACTGTTTTTGACATTTGGTTGACATCAGAAGTGACGTTTGATTTGATGATTTTTTTTTAAATATTGAAAGATCAATTTTTCAGAACAAGTAACTAGATAACAGATCGCACCCCTGTAGAGTTTCAGGCGCTATTATAAAAAAGAAATTAATGACATTATTATTCAAGGAGGGCAATTTGTAATTTAAAGTACCTAATTAACATAAATATTTGAAAGTTTTGCACATTTAAAGGCACAATAAAAGGTTAGCCAGTGCAATATATATATAGAACAAGCCCTAGATACTTGGTACAGAAAATGTGGAGGGATGGGGTTCCCCATAGATGATAAAATATTACATTCACTTTCGATTGCAGACGATCAAATTGTATTTGCTCAGGAAGATGATGACATGATATATATGCTACGCAAACTTAAAGAGGAAATGAGAAGTGGGAGTTAAATATAAATCTGGAAAAGACGGAATACATGTGTGTTGGAGAGCGAACATACAATATACAAATAGAAGAAGACACAATCAAGGCATGCAGAAAATATAGATATTTAGGTTCGATCATTACAGACACAGGAAAAGTGGAAGAAGACATACAAGAAAAAGTTACAAAAGGAAAAAGCTATAAAAGCACTACATGGGACCGTCTGGAATAAAAACATCACCAAGGAAACAAAAAGAAATATATTCAAGGCTATTATCGAAACGTATGGTGGAGAAATGTGGCCAATGACAAAGAAAGTTCGAGATAAGATAAGAACAGTGAAGCTAGACTAGATGCGAAGATGCCTGCAGTATACCCGCAGGGATAGAATAAGAACAGAAAGGATATGGAGAGAAATGGAGGTAAAAGAATCAGTAACAAAAAGATTAGACAACAAAGCACTAAGATGGTACGGACACGTTCAAAGAATGGAAGAAGGAAGGTGGCCCAAGAAAATCCTACAGTGGCTCCCACGAGGAAAAAGAAGAAGATCAAGACCAGCCGACAAATGGAAACAACACATACACCAAACGATGCAAGGGAAGGGTTTGGAAGACGACAACTGGGAAGGTAGAGAATATTGGCACCTGAGAACGGCCAACCTCTGGGGGGAAAAGGTCAAAGAAGAAGAAGGTGTGAAAAAATAAAATTCAGTGTAAAACTTGAGCCTGTTAAGAGAGAACTAACTTTTCTATCCGATATGGAGTGATATGAAGATGCAAACGGGACGGAGATTATGACTTTTAAAGCTGCTGATGCCAAACCACTGCATTCCTCCTTTCTGGTCAGCCAAAATCTGTCCAATTTTTCTTGTCGAATGCCAGTTGTAACGATTTGTCTGCAGGTAACTCGATCAGTGGATCGTAAAGTTGTGTTGATATTTGAATCAGTCCCACAGCTCGCTCGTTAAACGGATTGAGCACCCATTTTAAACCTTTTTTTTTTTTTTTAGGAATGTAGTCAACCATTTCATTTTGAAATGCTTTTAAATATTTAGATATTAATAGTGATAATGAGGCTATATCAAGGGAGTCGTTATTAAGAGCTGTAACGTTATCAATAAATTCGTTAGTTAAATGAAAATTTTCACAATGCTTATTTTCAAGTTTTTAATTTTTTCTGAAAACGATTACTTTTACCTTATCTTTGAAGTGTGATGTTGTTACTTCCTTGTAAGTCGGTATTTGGACAGTGTCACAGAAGAACTCAACGTTCACTTTCATAAGGCGCTTCATTAGATGATAATGAAAGAGCATAATGACTCAATGTGTCAACCACGCCGGAGGCGAAACTCTTCTACTGATCGCAAGGAGGAAAGCGAAATTTAGTCAACATCCAAACATCAACTTTACTATAGTAAAAAGTAATCTTCCTTTTTAGGGTGTACATATTTCTCGCCAACCCAACGGTAAACTTGGTCATTCTGTATATCGCAAACTCACTCACACTGACTGCTATCTATATACCAATTCCCATCATCATCCAACAAAAAAACTCTTCGTCATCTACTCGCTTGTACACCGTGTTGTTTCCATACCTCAACCCTATATTATCCATGCTGAACTTATCATATGCAGAGAGTAGCCTCTTACTTTAGAGGAAATTGTTAGACATTAAAATCTTATGTTTGTCAAAGCCGGATTGGAAAATCGCAGTGGGCTTGGCGCTCAATCTTTTGTGGTGGTTGGAATCTGTGGGAATAGAATCCACATATTCTGGTCTAGGCTTTGCCTCTGGGCCAGCTCCACTTCTTTGGCCTTTCAACTACAGTGCCATAAAGTTCGAGCATTTTCAAGTTAGAGATCGAGATAGGTCGGTCTACGACGTTTCGGCGCAGCCGATTCGGCGCAGCCCTTTCGGCGCGAAGACGTTGCGGCGCGGAGACTTTTCGGCCCAAAGACGTTTTGGCACAAGCTGATTCGGCGCGAGGCCGTTTCGGCGCGAGTATACCTATTTTGTGGGTTCAGTTTTACATTTAAATCACAAGCTAATAAAGTGTTATATTTTGTTAATTTCCGTATGAGCCTCTTTCGAATATATTTTAGATAGAGGATAGTAGAGGATAATTAAAATTTTATATAAATAAAAATTACTAGAAAATATTAGCTTTTGCGTCAGAATACAAATAAAACACTGCTGGAGCCTGTGGTTCGAAAATAATAATATTTGTGGTGAGGGGTTTTAACGAATTTGTGATAGGTCAGAATACAAAGCTAAAATTTAGTATATTTTTATGTTGTATGTAAAGAAAAGTTTTGAAAGCATACTTCTAAAAGTATCAGAAGGTTAAATAATACTTAAAAAGCGTTTGTTCAGTATGTAGCTACTTTCCCTAGTCAACATATTCAACTAAAAGTAAGAATAAATTAATGTGGACCTAACATTGACTTCTTCCCAAATGTGTATACAAACTCTTAAGTTTTTTGGTTTTGTGGTCTTGAAAATAATATTAATAAATCTACCAAATTAAAATATTTTGCTGATCGTTTAAATGTGTAATATGCTAGTTCCTTTTGAGCTAAATTAGGAAACCACCAATAGAATTTGAAATAACTTTACGAAAACATAATATAATTAGTAAATTAAATTGACAATTGTTTTTTTAATGTCTTCTGCGTTACTTAGTATGTCATAAAAAATACATTACAAGCAATGGACGCGTTTTCATTGAAATGAATTTACATATCCCCATTTACTTCAATATGTAATAGGGCTTTTAAAAACTATTCGCTTTATTAATTTTTGTACCTTGGAGACATTTTGTAATCACCTAATTTTGTGAATTTTCCAAAAACGACACTCTTGTTCTATAAAATTTAATTTTTATCGAAGATTATAAAAGTACCACTTCCGGTTCCCCGATTTTAACCAGAGATATTGAAGCTCGGCATTAATTGCTTTAAGACTAATCATGCAGTTGAATCTTGTAAATATAGACTCTGTCGACATTGAAAACAAAAACACAATTCGTTGCTTCAGTCATTTAATGAATATGTAGCTGTGAATGTTCAAATCACAATTAGGTTCGTGGTTCAGTTATGCTAATTACAATGACATGCCAGGAGATGTATGTTTATCAACAGTTCAATCAGAAATTCAAACAGCCATCGGATAATGTAAAAAATGTCAAAGGTTATTAGATGTAAGTAACCTTGTTGAAAATTAGGATTAACCTAACTGGCCCATAACTATACCTTGTTCATCGAACAGAAATAGTTAAGCCACTACCTAGCAACATTTTTCTATTGGTCGAACTTCTAAAACTCGTAGTACAAGCAAGTGCGTGTTTCACTTGAAACTGAAATGCTCCGCACACATAAATTGGTGGGACTGGATACGTTTTCGCGCCGAAACGTCTTTGCGCCGAAACGTCTCACGCCGAAACGTCTCGCGCCGATACGTCTCCGCGCCGAACCGTCTCTGCGCCGAAGCGTCTTCGCGCCGAAAGGGCTGCGCCGAATCGGCCTCGCCGAATCGGCTGCCCCGAACCGTCCCATTCCGGAGATAGGTAAAGTCTCGTCTTATCTAGTTTCGTGGCAACACTAAGTAGCAGGGCAGTTTTATCCTGGAAAAGGTGGGGTAGCTTCCATTTTTGGATTATGTTTACGAGATCGAGGTCCTAATGGATATTCCAAGTTTTCAACTTTTCCAACCACCGCTCACGCCACCATCTTGAAAAAAATGCTCAAAATCGGGTTTTCCACATTATCTCCTTATATTACCTCGAACTCGCAAACATATCCAAAAATTTAAACTACCCGACCTTTTGCAGGGCAAGTTCCCTTTCTGTATCACGCTACTGGACTATTAGTTAAAATATCCTTGCAACAATTTTCGGATTTCGCACACCTTTCATTCAAAGATTCTTGTAACTAGTCTCTTTCTCTAGATAACATTAACACAAGTGCTGTCTATGGTATAACAAACTAAACAAATCATCATTATTTATATTTTTAGTGCATATGAACAACCAAATAAAAAGTTTGGAATCAGATAGGTACAGAGTGATTTTTTAAAAACTGAGTTGTAGCAGACCCTGGATAGCCTGAATCAGTTGGCAGTACTGAAGTGTATTGTCAGTCTATGTCAAATTCGAGGTTAGTAGCTTAGGTTTTGTTTGCTATTTGACACAGACTCACGCAAAACTTTACCTGCAAAACACTCTGTATTTGAACTAGCTTGAACATAAAGTTATAGATAGAAGGCTTCAACTACTAAAACGAAGCAGTAGATTGTAAAAAAATCGCAGACGAAATTAAGCATAATGATCTTGAAGTAATATAATAGCTATTTGTGTACCAAGGTCATAAGAAGCTGTAAAAATTACATCCTAACATGACACGGGCTGTAAGCGCTATGATTTCGGAGGCTTTCACGGCCACTGTCATTAAGTAACACACGACTTCCGGGACTGGACCGTGTCATTATTAAGGTTGAAGAACTTAACGTTTCACCCAATTTCGTAAGGGGTTTCATCAAGGAGGAAAACAAAAGAGCACGGTAACTCAACGTGTAAACCACGCCAGAGACGAAACCCTTTTGCAAAAGGGTTTAGAAAAGTTTCGCCTCTGGCGTGGTTTACACGTTGAGTTACCGTGCTCTTCTATCCCTTCCCTTCCCTTACAAAAGAGGTTTGCCTCTGGCGTGGTTTACACGTTGAATTACCGTGCTTTTTTGCTTTTCCTCCTGGTGAAGCCCTTACGAAAGTGGGAAAACGTTGAGTTTTTCGATCTCAATAATTACACGGTCCAATCCCTGAATTCGTTTGTTACTATAAAGTATAAACTCTAGTTACACATGAAGTGGATACAATATTTTGTGTGCAGATCGAAATATTTCCAGTTAAAACCAGATTTATATTGTTTATCAATTTTGGCAATCTACGATGTCACTGCTTGTCAAACTGACAAGCAAGACCCTGGGCGGGCCGTAATGGTATATTACATACCGATGTCGAAAGTGTCACAAAAAGGTGTACTTTTCAAATGCTTAAATAATAGAGATATAAACTGCAATTCTATCTTTGAATTTTGATGATCACAGCTTATCTCTGTGTTGAGTTGTAATCCTTCTGAATTGTTATTATTGTAATTATTATTAATTAACAATTGTTGTTGGAAGAATTTCTGGAACTTGTGTTGGACTTGTTATTTTCTATTTCAAAGAACGTAATTACAGTTGTACCATTAAAAACAATCAACCTTAATAAGACCATTAGTGATAAGCGTAATCCCTCCTAACGAGTATGGTCAAAATATCCTAAGATACAAATTCCCAAATTCTTTCGAAGAACTTTCTTAATAACTCCCAACTTCACGGCTTCACCCCATTTTTTGTAATGTAAATACAAACAATTTAGATAGGGTCTATTAGTATCTGCAATTATTTAAAACTTTATTCGGCGACGTCCAATCTGCGAGGACGAATTGTCCTAGACACTATACTATTTTATTCACAACGACTATACTCTAAATAAGAATTGGGAAAATGGATTTGACAGTTCTTTAAAATTGCTGTTAAGCAAATAATAATACAAGACGGCAAAATCCGTTGCCATGACGGCGATCGGGAAATGCCTACTTCCCACCCGCTGTCATGGCACTCACTTCCCGACCGGTTGGAAGTAAAAGTTGATAATAGTAATACCTCATTTTCACATCTTCATAATGCCCTTGGTATATAAATAAGTATTATGACCCTTGGGCTGTAAAGTAACACATTACGCCCACAAAGATATAAAGTGATCAATTCCGCTCGGTCATACATAAAATCTACAAATTATAGCACTCAGGTGCCTACATAGATATATACCATAGTGGTAGAGGAACGATTATCTACTAGACATTTTAAAATAGTAGTCACAACATAAGCAAATCCCTACAGTTAATATCTTCTCCAGGCACGTATTAACTTGTAGTAAAGGTTTGTTAACTTTTGTGAATCAATAAACCACTTGAACAATTATCCATATACCATTATGTTGTTACAGAATTTGTTCATGAACTCCTCATTGAAAACGTCCCTATAAATTAATGGAATAATGGATTGGAAACTTGTCCAGGAGACAATAGATAACAACCTCGTACATAATTTATTAACAGCTCCAGCTGTTTATCATATAGATTATAAAATTAATAATACAACCTTTATCAACGACAGCATTCAACTGACAGTGAAACCCGTTAAAAACGTAATAGTTACACCCCATTGAATTAATTAAGCAGCTAGACAAGCGTGACAGAAGAAATTTTATTACTTGATACACAAACCTTTCCTACTCATTAAATTAGAAATGAATTGGACCAGTACAGAATTAATTTGTATCAAATAGTTATCAACCTCAGAACAAGGAAGTGTGGACGAATAGAAAATAAATTTTGTGCAATGAATAGGAAATTTCTCCAATCATCATCAACAACGTAACCTACCACGCCTTCCTATTCTCCCTCTTCCTCTACTATCCAGTTATGCCTCATGGCGTTGGGTTTTTGGTCCATCTCTTGAACTTGTTTCTATCTCTTGCCAAAATCCTTGCTTCTGTGAGGGTTTCCCCCCTTTTCTCTGCCATTTCGTTGATGTTTTCTTCTTACTGTATCCTCCTTCTTCCTCGTGTTCTCCTGTTATCCGAGACCGCTCCTCCCTTATGCTTTTATTCCTCACTCTATCTCCGCTTGTTTTTCTTTGTACTTTTATGAGATATTTCATTTCTGCTGGGGTTACCATGGATTTATGTTTCTCGAGCACTGTCCACGATTCTGCTCCATATGTGTGTATATTGTTTTGTATAGGTGTATTTTGTATGTTAATTTGTACGTTATTAATTTGATAGTACACTCTGCTCGCCTTGCTTATCCCGTTTCACACTTATTGTTCTATGCTTCCATTCGTGCTGATTGTTGTCGCATTTGTTCACGTATTCTAATTGCTGACATATTCTTATGTTTGGGTTTTCTAGTCCTCCTTCTTTAGCGAAATGTGGAATTTTGCTATTATTAATGTTTATCTGCATTCCTTTTTATTGTAGGCAGGTGTTCCAGATCTCTAAGTTTCTTTTGGAATCATTTATGTTCTCTGATACTAGGACAATATCATCAGCATATATAAGTCCGTGTATGTATACTGGGTTTAGATTGTAGTACCCTAGTCTTGTCTGTCTATTTGCCATTTTTATTTTTTGGTCCATATAAGTGACAGGGGCTTAGGCTATCACCGTTTCACTGCATTTTTTATTTTGACCTTCTCTGATATCTTTGCATTCACTCTAACGGTCTCTAGCACTTTATAGTAATCTCTTTTGATGGCTCTTAGTAGCTTTGGGTCTCCGTTTGAAGTCCTTCCAGTGCTTCCCATATGTGTTTTCTGAGTACTTAGTCGAAAGCTACTCTAAAATCTAGAAAGATGAGGTATATATTTTTGTTTGTTGTTTCCTCTATCATGTTCTTGGTGCATATATATGGTATTGTTTTTGCCTGTTTGGCCTAAAAGAATTTCCTCATAGTTTTCGCAGTTAGTCGGGTCTCCCTTCTTGTGTATTGGTGCTATAATATTACTTTCCCAATCTTGAGATGGTTGGTCCTCCGTATTTTAGAAGCTCCGGTGTCATTCCATCCCTCTCGGGTGCTTTTGCGTTTCGCGTTCCTCTTACAGGATTTTTAGCTTCATTTTCACTGATTTGTACCTTTAAAAAATTCTAAACTTCTAGTTTAGAAAAAGATGCATCTTTTATAAAGGCTCATGGCCACAAGTTCCATTTTACAATAGCAACATTAAAGGTACTACTACTTCTTCATCTCATCTATATGTCATTACGTTAATTAATTGGTACCTTTGACTTAGTATTCCACCTGCAACGCCTTTATTAAAATATGTTAAATGAGAACTTGAAATTCCATTATTCTGACGATTTCAATATGTTCTATGCTTCGTTCTAAAATCTTAGACTTTCTAATCTCTTCCGATTTTTAAAGAAATAACATAGTTTGTAGTATCTATTCAACTTTATTGATGTGGTGTTATTGAAGTTTGCACTAGTTTTAATAGATCCTGTTACACTATAAAAATAATTCACATCAGGTAACAAAGTCAAAAATGCACACAACTAGCTTCAGTAGGGCATAGACGGGGTATTACTCTGAATGCGTAGGTGCTTCTATCTAAGATAATTCTGTAAGAACGTAAACAATATGTATTAATGATTTGGCATGCGCTACGGCGTCAAAATGTTCGCCTAAAGAGGTGGTTGGCATCTCGCAACTCAGAAGAAGATGGCCAAGGACCGGGATGAAATTGAAGTCTAAATTGCTGCATGAACTTACGTTGCCTCCACTTCCTGGTGCTTAATTCGCTTATAAATTCAATAGAATACTGTTGTACAGAGTATAAGTAAAGATGTAATAGTACAATTGCAACGTTATATTGAGCTTACAATAATACATATAAAATAATGAGCAGACAACCAAAGCTGGGCCGTTATTAATTACTATAAGGAGGGGGGAAAACATCCTAACGGCGACGTCACAGGTTGTATGTTGTGATTTATGGATCCTATTAGGCTGGTCGCAATCCAGCCGATGTATTAGCACAGTTCATAGTCGTCCCTTATGCGGAGAAGATCAAAACTGGTGTCCGAGGGGCGCATAAACTAACTCATAAAACAGTATCTATTTCCATTCTAAATATACGAGTAAAGAGTTATAAATGGCATACCTACGAGGGTGGATGTAAATAACGTACAAAAAACATATGCCATATAAAAGCTATATAGAAAAGGGTTAATTAGAAAATTATAACGTCATACAGTTATCGCAATACTGGCATGAAGGAAAAACGAGTTTGAAGCTTGAAGTAATGACGTTTGGGGAGCTTCAGCTCCCAAAGCTTCACCTGGTACGGATCATCAGATCTGGGGGCATAGCCATCCCACGAGAAGGTCGTCTGGACCATAAATGCTGGAATCTGGCCTGGGAGCGACTGACCCACGAAAAAACTAATTCAGTGGAGTAAAAGGAACCTCAAGGCAACATATTCAAATTTTAAGCGAATGGGGGAATCGAGTCCGAACTCAATCAAGTCCGACGGGACTTAATTAGCGACAACAGCACCTTCCAACGGTTATAAGCAGCTTAGAAGTTGTGAATATCCCGAATATCCGATGAAACGCCGACGAACCTCCACAGTAAAAAAAGTGTAACTTCAACCCACTATCGCATAGCGTAAAACTACGCAATTGGGACTGACCCATTAACATACATCTGTTCTCTTTCCAACCTACTCTTGCATCCCCGGTCCCCGGCACGGTTGCCTGTCTGTGCTTTACGCGACGTCCCCCACTCGTAGGGTGGGTTCATAGGCGTGCGCGTCAAAATTGTACTTGAGAGAAACTAACAACAAAATTATTTTTCTAAGACTACCTACTAAGATAATGACTTATTATGAGTGTTACCGATTAGAAATTCTATTTGAAAGAAAGTGTCACCATATTACAAGATTAAGTGATTGATTATTGTGAAACGAAACAGTCAAAATGAATCATTAGAGATAACACCCCGAAATACTCATATCTTGGAAGCTGCAAAAGTTTTTTTTTTAATACGCTACATAAAAGCCAGGAAGAAGTTGCCTATAAATTGTAAATTGACAAAACGGTTAAGAAACAACATCACATTCCGAAAGGAAATACCTACCTATTTTTTAAATATAATCTAAATCATCAAACAAAATCGTAGTCGTAGAAAAGGTGTGTAGTGACCCAATATTAATCGAGATACAGCCGATCAAAGTTAGACAAAGTTTTTCGAAATGTAAAAAATAGCCGAAATACGAAGGTTTTGGCCCTATAACTATTTATTACCATCATTTCCATGTTAATTATGTTAATCTCGTTTTTCCATTTACGTTTTACAGTATTCTGGGGATCAGTAGTTTACGCGGCGGCCACGGGGCGCACCACTAGACACCGCTACCAGCCTCTGTCTATCAGTTCTGTACAACTCAGTTTCATGTTGGCCGTTCTAGGTGAAATTCTCTTTCTCATAATTCAAAGTGATTTTCGATCGCGTATTTTTTCTTCGAGCTGTTTTAGTTATCGATATTTTCCATTGAGTAGGCAACTTATCGTTTGACATGGCATCAACTTCAACGTCAGAGACAGGTCGGTGTTTTCTTTGTGAGGAAAGTTTGGAAGGTGGTGAAGTGTCTGTAGTGAAAAAGAGAGGAGTTGCTACGCTTCTTGCTTCTGCTGGAAAACGAAGACAACGCAAACATCAACGTTTGCTGGAAGGAGTGGAAGAAATTATAATTCACACGGCTTGCCAAAAAAATACAACAACGAGAAATTAATTGTGGCGTCTTTGCGTCGTGAAAGTGAAACTCCTACATCTCCCTCCAAGCCGACGCGCTGAAGTACAGCCTCATTATCATTTGATTTTAACAACAAGTGCTTCTACTTCTACTAAAGAGTACAGGCAAAGGCAGAACAAATTACCAGTCGAAAGGCGCAATCCTATGGTCAAAGTGAGGTAGCAAGTACGATTTTGTCGTACGTAAGGCAGCGTGGAGATAAGTGGGGGAAAAACGGAGATCGGATTGGCATTTTAGAGGGTATGAACACCGATTTAGTTGCGGTAAACGCAGAATACCACCAAAAATGAATTCAAAATGTTTACAAATTACCTGGTCTTCAGAAGAGAGGACAACCTACTCCCAGCATTGACCAAGCAATGGAAATCGTGTACAAGTTTCTCGAGGAAAACAGGGAGGAATGCCAGTTTTCTCTTGGACAGCTGATAGATGAGATTCCTGAGGATTCCTGTCCTCATAGGAGATGACATTATCATTCCTCAGTCGGCCAACAGAGGGAGTGTTGTATGTTTCAAGAGTAATGGTCACAAAATCTTGTCGGACAACTGGTACTCTAATGGGAAGATGTCGGACCCGCAAAAAGAACGCGCTCGGATTGTGGAAACTGCTGGGAAAATTATTTTACAGGATATCCGCTCAAAAATTTTCAACACTGCTTCCTACCCTCCGATTGATAATTTTCATGCTGGTGCCCATCATGTCGTCCCGGAGACGCTGCTTCTCCTGTTGCATACGATCATTTTGACGAACAAACAGGGTTTATTGGAGTCAAGGAAGAAGAAGTGTCTTGTGCTGGCACATGCCATAATTGTAGCCGTTTGACCAAAATCATTCTTGTCATCCATTATGATTGGTGTGGCAACATATTGTTCTAAGAAGTTTGAATCCGAGCTTCTTATGAACCTCCTTGCTACCTTGGGATTTTCAGCCAGCTATGACGAAGCTTCTAGGCTTGAAGGATTGTATGTTATGCAAGCAAAGGAATCTGTAGTTGACGTCTCAGTCAATCCATTCAGCCAATTCATATTTGATAATGCGGACTTCAACGTAAATACACTAGATGGACATGCCACGTTCCATGCAATGGGAGGAATAATGGCTGTCACCCTCCTTAATGCTGTGATCAGTAAACAAGATGTTCTTCCCAAGATGTTGATATTGATGAGTGATTAACATAATTAACATGGAAATGATGGTAATAAATAGCTATAGGGCCAAAACCTTCGTTTTTCGGCTATTTTTTTACATTTCGAGAAACTTTGTCTAACTTTGATCGGCTGTATCTCGATTAATATTGGGTCTAAAAATTCATTTCACCAACCAAATTTTAGGAAATTTAATGCTCTACAACTTTGTAATACACTATGTCACACAAAATATGCTTAGTTTACGAGATATAAGTGAAACACTGAAAAAGTCTGAAAATGTTGAGGTTTTTGCCCCCCTCACCAAGTAAGCACATGGTCCTCGAGGTCGAAAACTTAGGATAGACATCCTAGAGTAGCCCCAAATAACCTGTCAAAATTTCATTAACTTCGGAATACTTTCCAGGTAAAAAGTGGATATCGTCTGGGCTACTATAGCAAGCTGGAAAATATAGGTTATCTCGATAACCGCCATTTTTGTGCCCACTGACAATATATTTGTGGCAACGCCGTCACGATTAGACTTATAAATGCCACAGCTTGTCAGCTAAAAGGTTGAGGTTAGATGGTTTGAAAATGCCAAACTGTGCATCTTTAAACTGCACTAACTGTTCAAGACGTGGTTTTCGCTTATTTGGTTTTCCCGCTGACCAAAAAAGGCTCTATTCCAATTATAGTACTTACTTACTTATACTTTCTATCTGGTGAGATTCAAGTACCATTTTGTATTTCTTAATGCTTGTTTTATTTGCAGCAAATTGATGATTTTTTCCATTAGGTATTTGTACGTTCATATTCCCCTATTATTGACTTATATCTCTCTGTCTACGCAATATAATCTCCATAACTACTTTTATATCATCCCTTTGAATAGTGTAGCGTATTTAATCATCTATTTTTTATGAACTAATACTTTTAATCTCTTCTCTTTAAATGACCGTTTATTTTCCTGTTCTTTCTACCTCTTATTCACAGCCAACATATTCTATTGCTTATGATTTTGAAATCTACTACTGTATTTTTATCTTTTCAATAAGTTAGGAATAGGCATGTTAATAAAAGTTTTATACAGGAACTATAATAGAGCTAAATAGATTGATCTGTCTAGATTATATTACTCCACTTGCTAGTATAAACGTTTCCAACAGTTAACAATACAAAAACATTAATTTTTCTTTCATAATAATTTAGCCTTATGTACACAAAGAATCATTGAAAATGAACAGGGCTATGCAACAAACATTACAGTAGTTTATATACGTTTTCTGAATTTCCCTTGTCTCTAAAGCAGAATCGTGTTGTCCTAACTCTCTCCTCATAGTAATAATAAAATAACGTTGCACGCAATTGCTAAACGCCGGTTAAGTCAATTTGACGTGCATACCCTGTTCATTTTCAATGATCGTAAGTGTAAGTATGTAACTAATTATACACCTTAAAATCCAGAAGCAAATTTGTGTGCACTATGGTTTATGAAAATGTCAACAATAGAAAGAGTTTGCAAACTTAATAATGAAAAACAGATTGTGATAAAGAGTATACAATTCACACAAAAGATATACATATAGAAGGATGGCAGTCAATGGTGAGATGATAAATCAGATTGAACATAATGAACGTAAGAAGCTGCCAAGGAATATATGCAGATATCAAGAAATGATGGAGGGAGAACAGTGCAAGAGAAAAAGAGAAGATAGATATCAACTCAGTAAGCTACAGAGAGAAGATACAAAAAGACCATATGAGCAAGAAATTGAAAAGAATTTAACAAAGTGAAACAAATCTTTAGCTCCGGCTATTTGTTTCGTCAATTATTCATCTATTCCGGGCCAGCCTGTATATGTTCACTCGAGTTATGATTTGCTATATTTCAAATGATACCAAACTTGCTTCGCGCGAGCTCTCTTATTTCGGTTTTCCCCAAATAATTCCTTATCATTATGCGCCAGCCGCAGCGGTCTCTTTCCGTCCGCGATTTCATTTAACTTTCGCTCATGGTTGGAGCAACTCGTTGCAAGAAGGCAACTTGTGTGCTATATTGCACCTCAATTATTTAATTTTGTTTGTGGGCTGATGACTGAAATCAGGTATGTTTGCGCTACTTTGTTTGATATTCAAGTTTAGTAATTTCCCTTTTCTTATTAGCTCTTAAACGCCGTTTTTAAACGACTTATTATTTGGGTCTTCTGATCGACGCCACGTTTGATGTCATAATTGACACCGTAATTAATAACTTGGGCCCGCAACTCCTTTCTGGAATGTCATTTTGAGCTTGCCAGTTCGTAACGAGGACCGTCCGTTCCATTATCAATTTCGGCCGCGAAGTCGGTGCTGCTGTTGGCATGGAACGCTAAGATAATCTTGGACCAATTCATCGCCTGCATGCGACGTTTTTTTGTCACAATCCAGGTTAGTCTTATTTCAACGTTTGTTGATAACCCCGTCCGCCCATGAATTGTGGCTGAATTGATTCTATAACGGCGCTTCACCACAACTAACAAATTTACAATTTACAAATTTAATCTACGTTAAAACGCAATGTATTAATTGTTCACAAATCTACGATTTACAAATTTAATCTATTATAAAATGCAATGTATTAATTGTTCACAAATTTACGATTCACAAATTTAATCTATTAAAAAATGCTCATTTGAATCATATATCTAATACTTACTATATTGCTAGCGGCTATGAGTGGGAAACTGGCCGATGAAGTGAGACACACAACCAACTCCTTCATGTATACGGTGAGCTGTGCGCAAGCGCGGCGGCGTCGTCCGCCCAATGGGGAAGTGGTCCCGCCCAATGGGGAAGTGGTCAAGTTTAAAATTCGCTTCTAAAGGCGGAGTTCGAATTCTCACGCATGCGCACGAGACGCGTTATACTATAAGTGAGACTATGTCGGCGCCGTAATGTTTTCTGAAGTTTCCAGGCCCTACCAGCAATAAATATATGTGTATTATATATATGATTTGAATACTTATTAAGTAATTTTTGTAAAAAGTGCCCTCACGCCATTTTACTATCATTACCGAGATAACGGTTAAAACATATGACAGTGGTAAGCTTACTCCTTCATTGAGTTGTGGTCACATTCAATCCAAGAGCCCAAAAGAGGTTCATATATTTTTTGCTGTGCGTGCTGCATTTTCAGCATAAGTAAAATACTGTATTCAGACATTTTAATACTGTGACAATCAATTTAAGGACTTAATATCGATGTTGCAAGGCAACTATGAATTGTTAATTAAATAAACTTAATTGTTTGCTATGACTTGATTGATTTCTCGAAATCTGTGATTTCTGGCGCCCTGTTTTTTATTAAAAGAGCTTGCAGTAGTACAGCTGATGATAAGAATCTGCGACCCAAGGCCGCCGAGATTGAGTTAGCTAGGTCATTACGGTAAGTACAAACCTTTCAGAGCTACCGTGGTGTATAAATGATAAGGGGGTTGATCTGCGATTATACTACCACTGATTATTATTAGTAATTGATCGCAGGTTGGCTTCTTTATTGTTTCAAAATCTTGCCAGAACAACTAATTTTAAAGAAAAATGAAAGCAAATCGAAGATGTGGTAAAAATAACAGCGGAAGAATTAGTAACTAAAAAGAAGAGCAGCAACGAAAAAAAGATGTATAAAGAAGAAACAGGATGAAATATACTGAATATAGAAGAAAAGTACAACTCTGCAGGAGGAAGAAAAAAAATAACAAAATGCTAACAAGATGTGAAAACGGTAAAAATAGGATACGAGAGTAACATGCCATTTTGCAAAGATAAAAAATAAGAATTAATTGGAAATGTATAGGATAAATAGGTGGAAAAAACCTTGATGAGTTGCTGAATATGAAAGATCATGGAACAAATGAAGATGACGAGCGACCAGAAGAAATGGAGATCGATAACGAGCAGCTATAAAATCAACAAGCACTAAGAACACTTAGCATAAAGGAAATAATAAGGCTTAGCAAACGAAGGGGGGAATATGGAATTAGTGGACAGATGCTTAAATATCGAGGACAAAAATATTGGACTTAATAATAAAAATATGTGACAAAACAATAGTGCGAGTAGCTTAATGTCAGTATCAGGTGTGAAGAGAAAATGCTGGCTGTGAAGAATATACGACTGAAAAAAATTATAAATATGCAAAATAAGAACTAACTAAGAAGTAATGGGGAAGCAATCATAATGCATGTAGTTAAAGCATAGCGAATAAGAAGGTTGAGACACAGAGACTATCAAGAGAAAGAAGAAAAAATTGTATACTAAGAGCAGGACTAATAGGGAAAAAGAGGCAAGGAGGTGGACTGACACAATAGAGGAAGATTTAGCGACATCAGGAATATGAAACTGAACAGTGATACTAAAAACCAGAATGAAATGAAGGAAAATAGTGAACCAAGCTCAACACCTCAATCTTCTAGCACTAAATTGTACCTATACCAGATGGGCCACATAACTTGATCCCTCTAAACATACAAAACAGGCAACCCAACGTACAAGTACATCGATAAGGTGGTTGTGTAGCATGCATCATATCCTGATCCACATTTGAAAAAACATTACACATTTACGGTATAAGTGAAGATGTATCTTGGATTGCCTATTTTGAATATTCAGGGGGACCGAGTTACGTGGCTCACCCATTATGTGGTAAATGAAAAACGAAATTTAACAGTTATTTGGAACATTCTTGACATTTGGTATTAAAACTGCATTAAATCACGAAATTCTAGTAGGATTCATAACAAAAAAAATCTGTTCGGATTTCAAATTTTGAATCCTATTTACATGGTGCAAATAATTCTTCAGTTTTAGTGTAGTTTCTAGGTTTACACTTTGTCTCCGTTTGTGAATGATCATAATACGGTCATAAGGTTCAAGGTGCAAAATCTGCTGTAAGACACAAATAGTAGTAGTAGAAGCCAATACAGGGTTTAGACTTTACACAGAGGGAAAGAAATTTAAAAAATAAAAATTGGAGTTAATATCCTAAAATAATTCAAAGTCGATACATTTATTTATACATTGTAAACTACACTTCTATCAGATAACAAAGAAAAACAAGAATGTTTCGAGAATATTCCAGGCTTAGAAATTTAATGTCTACCATGTACTAATGCTATCTTCTACTACCAGGAGCAACCGCAGCGAGACTAATCGGGTTTTTGTATATGCACAGATCCATAAACGTAATTATAAGTAGAAGAGACTGGCCCATTAGCTCCCGGTGTATAGGGATTTGTGAATAATATTGTTGCATTAATTGATCTGCGATGGATATTGGAGTGCATGGCAGATTGCACTGCAAATTCGTTTTGGCACTCTCCAAAAGTTTTGCTACAGTTGTTGTCGATGAAACTCGTTCTGAGCCCATTAGCGTCCTAAAGAGCCTGAAAGAAGTTAATTTTAAATCATTGTATCTTCTACCAATTGCTAATATACATTAATGTTATTAAGCTACCTTGTACCCATACTTATCACAAACATTAACATAAAGTTTAGAAAGACAAAATTACACAAAAATCCTTGAAATCAAAACAGATAACTGATTAAATTTATTCAAATTACCAAAGCAACATCAAAGTACGTACCTAGCAGATAAGTTTGCTTTTAGATGATAAACGCAATTGCTATAACTATCATCACTGGTTTGCAGTAACGCATGCTTTGGACTGGTATTAATTAAAGCTAACAGCATCGACGTCAGTTCCATCTGCTGATTGTAGGAAGTCATCACCGTCAGCTGCTTATTTGCTTGCGGGCTGATGTTGGGAGACGCCTCAAAAACATAAAGGTCTCCGGTTGGAATTTTGCTCAGTACAGCCATGGCCTAAATGACAAGAAGAAAAGACACTTTAGAAAAATGTTGTAAAATAAAAGATAGAAAAACAACACTTAAAGTGGATAGGAGACGTATGGAGGATGGATAAAGACAAGTTGCCCAAAATAGTGAAGGAAATGGGGTGGAGGGACGTAGATCAAGAGGAAGGTCGAGGAAAAAGTGGGAAGAAACAATTCAAGACATAGTGGAAAGAAAAGGGAAGACAACGTCAGAAGCAAGAAGACTGGCTGGAAACAGAAAATCATACAGGAAATGGGTAGAAGACTCGACGCCCCACAGGCATTAACGGATGGAGAAAAGTAAAGTAAAGTAAGTACAGCTAGAGCACAAGAGCTTTTCTGGGAGCTGTCGTGGGTAATACTTCATTGGTATGGTCTCATACATATCAACTGCCCTGCATGAAACCCCCACACTGGGCTACAGAGAACGGACATGGAAACACCACAACTTCCTTACGCCTCAAGTAGTACACAGTGAAAAAGAAGCAGCGTAGAACCACTACAACACCTTACAGATGCTTGGCATTACAAAAGAGCCACGAGAGCAAAAGTGTTCCTAGAATGCCATACAAATTGTAGTCACCAGTAGTCTTTACTGACAAAAAAATTTTCTGTGCGGTTGATATCCAATGATGATTTGATGGGGAGTGGCATATAATGGAATCACTCAACTACACTTTTGCAAGCAGAGCATCAGAACTAAAGCAGTCAAATACCAAGCAGATATTCGGGAGAAGGTAGTAAAATCTCTAATCCGCACCATGTTTGTGGGAAAGCACTGAATATTCCAGCAGGACTTAGCACCAGCACAGAAGGATGACCACATAGAGCTATTGGAAGCTAATTTATTGTAATTTATCACTGGTGAAGATTGACAGCTACATACTACCCGTTGCAACTTACAGTCTCGAAACTATGGCCCTGACCAAGAAGAGTATCGAGAAATTATGTGTACCTATGCCAAAGAGCTACGAAACGAGCTATGTTGGGAAAAACCTTGAGAGATAGGATATGTAACACCGAAATCTGAAACAAAACAAAGGTGACTGACATATTAACAAGTATAGCGAAATTGAATTGGCAATGGGCAGGCCACATAGCACGACAGAACTCAGACAAATGGGCAAAGTTAACACACTGGAGACCACGAACCAGCAAACGGATTTTTGGTAGACCTAAAAAGAGATGGAGAGACGATGTTAAACAAATTGCCAGAATCCAGTGGAGAAATACTGCAGAAGACAGAATGACATGGAAACACTTAGAAGAGGCCTTTATCCAGCAGTGGATGTACACAGGCTGAACAAGAAGAAGAAGAAGTCCCGACTGCAATCTACTAGAGTACCATTTCTGGAGTACATTAGAGCAGAAGGCTTGTTCTAAAGATGATCATAATATTAAGTTCCAAAAGCAGATTTAGAGAAGTTGGCAGCTTCCATACCTCTAGAAATAGTAAGTGCGGGAGTACTTGTAAAAATAAACCCATGTCGGCCGATAACTTCAATACTGCAAAAATTGATATCAAGCCTGTAACACTTAAAGCAATCACTATAGCAATGGAAGTAAGTAATTAAAGAAGAAAACAAGCATCTTGAAGAAAAAATCGATGAGTTCCAAAAAACTATGTTTTATAATGATGTTCAAACTTACGTTTGATCATGGACCAGACAGCTTAATAAAAAAAGTGTAAAAATGAAGTGAAATCAGGTTGAAAAAACACGACACACATTCAATCATATATAAGGATTTGTATTTGTTATTTATTTCAATATACTTTTAACTACTGAAGTATGTTCATTTGTAACGAGACGTAGGCCAAGATTGTCTTGTAAGGGGTGGTAAGGCCATCCCCTGTTATATCATATTGCAACCAAAAAGCTTCATCTCCTGTCAAAAAACAACCTGGTTCTACAATATTATAAAATTTATGTTCCAAGGTGCGAATTGGACGAGTGCAAGAATAATTCCGGAACCACGCAAAGGCTTGCACAAATTCAAAAATTCAACCAGAGTCGCGGAAACAGTGATCAAATTGAAGACTTAACTAAGTTAATAAAAGAATGTGACGATAAAATAGAAAAATGCTTACCTCAAATGAAAAATCTAACTAGTGAAAATATTAATCTTAAAAAAGAGGCTGATGAATTAAAAGCTAGGGTGACCAGAACCAATAGATGAAAATGTACTCAACACAGTAAGCAACATCTGTAGAGCCTTAAATTACAATATCAAGAAAGGTTGAAACCAATTCAAAAACAACCAAATCATTGAAGTTTGTTAGCCGAATTGATAAAGAAGAATTTTTATGGGCTAGAAGGGTTAAACGTAACTTTTCCACCAAAGATTGAGATCCCAGCAACTCAAATGTTGCCGAAAAGCCAGTATACAGTGTGTCCACAGACTCATTCTCAACATGGGGATCTTCCTTCTTACGAAAGATAGAGATTTAGTTAAATGAAATGAAATACTCCTTAGCTAAGTTGTACCAAACCCCATAAATAAACTTTGGATATTTAACGTAGTTCAGGCGCTGTAGCAAGAAAAAGTGAATTTTCGACTTTTCGATTTTTTGAAATAACTCGTCCATTTTAAGAGGAGTAAAATTTAATTTGCACATTCTTAAGGCACTTTTTTAATAGAAATCTAGTGGTGTTTTCAGATTTTTGAAAACTGTTTTCGTAGTTGAGTTGCAGCGGTCAACTTCAGTTTTTCTTATGGAGCTCATAGTTGGCTATAACACCATTAAAATGATTTTTTTTTAGCTTTTCAAAAATGTATAACTTGTTATACATAATATGAAAACTAACGGCGAAAAATGAAAAACTTCTTTTTAAGTTTGCCCGTTGAGAAGGCTTTGAAAACAAAAATCAATCTAAGCAACTGTCATTGCAATTGTTTGTTTATAGCTGACATTAATTTTATTTCGTTTGTAATTCACTTGTTCAATAAGAAAATACGTGATAAAAATATTTAGTGAAATTATTGCATCAAATTTCTTTATGTTAGCGACATATTTAGAGTATATATTATGTAGAATGGCTTACTACTTTTCAAAGTTTTACAACAAAAGTCACGATAAAAACTACGAAGATAACTGAGACTTCTTTATTTGGAAAATAGATATCAACTCGACAAATTTTTGTGTAAATGTTTGTTTATTCAAGGTGTTCTGAATTTATTTTGGGTTTATTTCTACTTAAGATTATTTTTGAATAATGGTGAATGCTGGACTATAAGTCTAGTTTTAGTTTTTCTAGAGGGTAATTTATATTTGTTCATTATTTTAAACACTGTTCATAATCAGATTAGATTATTATGTAAAATATTTACTTATTTCAAAAGGTTATTGTGTATAATTAATGGTTAAGTTTCTTAAAGTTGCACATTTAAATGCACAATCGTTAAAAAATAACTTTACAGAAATCAAGAAGACGTTGCTGTTATCTGGCTGTGACGTTATTGGAATTACTGAAACGTGGTTATCGTCAAATGATCTAATAAATATTCCTGGTTTCATTGTTATTCGGAAGGACTGGGTGAACAGAATTGCCTGGAGGCTGGATCAGGATTCTGTTACTTGCACTGGTTCTTGTCCCCAACGTTTTAAGCACAGGGGTGAGACTGCACCCCTGTTTTAAGACAATGTAGTCAATGTCACTTAAAGGGACGATAATTATGCTACCCTGAAACGCAGCCTCACGTTTCATAAATGGCTTGGAAGGGTAGCATCGATATAAATGAATCAAATTATATTAGTCGATTGGTTTATTACAAAAATAAGCGATCTATATATACAAACATAATTGCTTAGTTAATCAAAGTACAAAGTATATTTACAGCGGCGTTATACATTTCATAACATATGTCAGCATTAAGCCAGTTTTATTTCCGCTTTATCTGCAAGTATGTTACACTGAACTCTGGGTTCTAGGTCGTGTCGTAACGTAATATGCTTACTGGCAATTGCGGCATTTAAACTTTGCTGCTTATGAAATCAGAATTGCATTTTAAAACTTATGACAGGATTTGGTAAATTTTGGAATTGAAATTTATGTCTGTTTAATCCAAGATTAAACACTGAGTTACCGCCGCATGGGGCGGTGGGGTATGTATTTATATTAAAAATAACTTAAATTTTTCTATTGTATCTGCAGTTCTGCATCTGCTGAACAACTCTGGATTAAATTATCTCTTAACCATACAGTTATGGCAGTTGGGATAGTTTATCGAAGACATGAATATTCATATACAGGGTGACTGGTTCATAAACGTATATATTGGAGGACATGTTAATAGAGGTCATTTGCAGTTGTTTTAGCCAAACATGCCTTATACGAATGTGAATAGTTGTTGAGATATTCTAATTTTTGTGTTTTCTTAGAAATCCGCCATATAGTCGTACTAATTTAAAAATTAAAGCAAATACAACCTTTTTTTCTGCAATATTTCAGTTTCCCTCATTAGATTACACATTGGCAGACATTCTCTATCAAAAATTATGTTAAATACTCCGATCTAATAAAAATACGAAACCTAAAACCTCCACTTGTAAAAGAAAACTTCGAACAACTTGTACATTCACACGTAGTGATTTCAAAATTTTCACATTCGTATAAGGCATGTTTGGCTAAAACAACTGCAAATGACCTCTATTAACATGTCCTCCAATATATACGTTTATGAACCAGTCACCCTGTATAGAAGTTATTGATTGTCTCAATATAATTAGTAACACCAAGGCGGTCTATATTGTTCCAGGCCATGACACTGGCTCTGTTGCCAGATTGTGTGCTAGGCCATTCCAAGACACAGTAAGTTTTGTTTGTTTGAAATATATTTGACATTAAAAACTATTTTGACAAGACAGGCCATATAAATTCCAAAACTGCCTTTGAAGTGTTTCGTATCAAGCTGCAAGTCAACTTACGCTTCATCAGCTGCTCCAAATGTTAGCTTGTTGAAGTTTCCATCTAATGGAACGGTGGCACAAACAAGGAAAGAAGTTTTGCATTTAGAGAACTGACTGATTTGAAACGCTAGTGATGTGTATGAAAAGCACTTTAAAAGAGCAGATATAAAGGGTAATAAGATGAACTGAACAGACTTGCTCTGACCGCAATATCACTAGCTTACAAGCAAGTTATTTTGAAGAAATTACAGTTTTAGATAGAGTCAAAATTAGTAGCAATGGAAAATTAGGTACCTACCCATTAGGAATTGTTTTTAAATCGAATATTACATTGAAATGGGGCACTACGATGTAAATATAACAGTGATTTATAGATTTTTTTCAACTGATATGTATCACAATGACAGGAATAGTGCACTGACAGATTGTTCATTTAGTGACAAAAACTAGTAATTTTTGTTAAAGGTTGGCAAAGCCATGTTGCCAGATTGTGGTAGGCCATTTCAAAGGTCACTTTATAGGCCCAGTGTCATGGCCTGGAACAATATAGACCACCTTGGTAACACCCATATCAAATGAAATTATATGTGTAGGAGATTTTAACATGAATATGTTAAATACTACTAATTCTGCTACTGTCAAGTTGCTATTAATGTTTGAAGCCTTGGGATAACAGCAAATAAATAATGAACTTACACGTATAACCTTACCACTAAATAATATCTTTGATTTAAATAATGTAAATGAAAAGGTGAAATTTTTGAATACCAACATTTCCAATCTCGTTAATAAACGTACAATGATCAAAACTGTTAGTATTTCCAAATCAATAGCTCCATGGATAACTGACATTATTAAATTAATAATTTCTCTTAGAAATAAAGCATTACAAGAATTTAAAAGAATTAAAAGTCCTGGATATTGGGAATTTTATAAGTCTCTCAGAAATTACACAAATTCTGCTATTAAATATAATAGATGATATTTTTACCGCCGCTGATGATAATAAATTATCCCTAGTTATTTTGCTTGATTTTTCCAGGGCTTCTGACACTATAATTCAGCAATTAACTATCTCTCAAACTGGACCCAAAAAGTTATCCTTAAAAATTCGGTATTGAATTCTTTGCCTGTTACACTTGGTGTACCACAGGGGTCGATTTTGGGCCCCCTTTTGTACATTATATATACCTTTCACATGAAATCTTCGCTGAACTGTTGCAATTATCATCTGTATGCCGATGCCACACAGTTAGTATACAACTTTGAACCGCATAATGTCAATAACGCAATAACAGCGATTCGGATTAACGCTGATCTCAACAGTCTTGCTGACTATTCAGAGAAACATGGGTTAAACATAAATACTAATAAATGCTTTGTTATTCTTCTTGGACGTACAAAACTTCGGAATAATTGTCGTGATAAAGTTTGAATCAAAAGTGGAAATACAGAATTAGAAATTAAAGAAAATGTGAAACTATGGTGTTATCACATTTCAATGACTGTGACTGTGTATACGGTCCATGTTCGGACAGTAGAGATATCCGACATATTCAAAGGGTGCAGAATTCTTCTTTGAGATTGATATTTGGAATAAATTTTTTTTTAACATATTTCTCATAAATTAATTGAAACAAAATGGTTAAACATGGCTGATAGAAGGAAACTTCATGCAGCGTGTTTATATCATAAAATCTATACTTATTGATAAAACACCCTCCTATTTATTCAAAAAAGTTAATTTTAGATCTGATTTGCATAATGTAAATTTACGTAGCAAAACTCCATAAATGTACCAGGTTATCGAACTGCTTTTTATGAACGATGTTTTTCATATAATATAGCTATTCTTATAACTCGTTGCCTTATTTTCTAAAAACTTTCACTTGCATTAAATTTAAAACCCATCTAAGTAAAATGTTACTAAATAGGACCTTAAAATTTCCTTTATAATTTGCCATAATCTAGTTATATAAATTTAGTCTTAATTTTACATTATATACACATGGCCAGATATCAACAATATACTCATCACAAAATATAGGGCAAGCTACGCAGAATAATATCTTTTAATTTAATCTATGAATAAAACACAGGGTTTTAAGTGGAAGAGCAGAACTTCACTTCCTTGGAAGTGATTTTCTGGACTTCGTCCCATTGCCACAAATTTTATTTTATTTTATTTCTTTATTTTGTAAATTTTCTTTGTATTTTTTTGTTGCTGTGTCAATAAAAGACATTAATATTATTATTATCATAAATTGGTGTTTTGGCTAAGGGCCCTATTTTATAACTCATAGCGATGTCGTTATGCACCAGTTACAATTCGATTCTCGTTCCGATAGCGATTTTTCAATGAAAATCAATTTTGTAACTTTTCATAATCGTTACTAAACGATTAAACCGTTACGATATGATCGTTAAAGAACGACACCTCTGGTGGCAGTCGTTAAGGAAAGGTAGATGTATATTTTGACAATAACTGTATTTATTTATTCTTTTCATGATTGTTATTGTAGCTAGAAGCTAGAACGAATGCAGGTAGATGTTTACATCCTTTGTGCAAAAGACGAATGAAGTATTGTAATCGTGAAAAAATCACTTTCCGATATCTCTTCAAATCACGTTTCAAGGTCTCTAAATGGTGAAAAATAAGTTTTCTCAATTCCATCTCTCTGTCAGTCTGTTGACGGTATTGCTCAAAAACTATTTGTTGGAGGTGGTCGATGTTTTGTATGCAGATTATATCTCTACCTGGCTCGAAAGCAAATATACTTTCAGGCAAATATATACAGGGTTTCTTAACTTAACTTAGTTAAATGAAAATTATATTTTTCACACAGCTCAGGTTTATTCCTTAACGACAAAGGGCAAATTTTGGACTCAACGTATACAAGACAAAACACCTTAGAAAATTCGAGATTTGCAGGTTAAGTTTTACGTCAGTCTGTGTCAAACAACAAACAAAACCTAACCTTTTAATCTCGAATTTGACATAGACTGACAATACACTTCAGTACTGCCAAACGTATAACACATATCACAGCCTGCCCTAATTGGTTTTTTTATTGATTGTCTGTATATTGTTCTATGCCTTTTCAACATTAAATTGGGACTAATCAATTTCAAAATGGGAATAAACAATTTCAAAATGAAATAAACAATTTCAATTTGAGAATAAACAACTTCAAATTGGGACTAATCAACTTCAAATTGAGAAAAGTTTTTTGTTAACGGTAGTCTTTGAATTACATGGTTGTGACAGGACGGAACTAATTATTGTTAGTTGCTCAAATTGAAATTGTTTATTTCATTTTGAAGTTGTTTATTCCCATTTTGAAGTTGATTAGTCCCAATTTGAAGTTGAAAAGGTATAGAAAGAAGTTGAACATAAACAGGTATTTGAGGAACAAAAGTGATCCCTATTTATTCTATATGAAAACTTTAGAAAAATGTAGGTAATATATGTTAAGTAGAGAAACAGCAGAGAATCTATGTTTGGAATTATTATGGCATATGGACTTAAAAGTTACAAAAATTGCAACAGTTGTGAGACAGATTGATTTATATTCAACTATTTCAGTATTTTTTATTTTTGAAACTTTACAGTTCACCACAGCCTTCCGTTTTTTGGCAAAATACAGCTACCAGGTATAGATTACACTGTAGTGTTTCACACATTGAAGTCAGCAACAGCCTCATACAATTTTAAACATTCTATTGGAACATCTAGCCTAAAATTATATAAAAATTCTCAGAAATATAGCAGTGATCTTTATGGAGCGTTTTCTTCTGATTTTCATCTTCGGCCATTACTTTAAGAAATTTTACCACCTCACTACTTTTGATCTTTGAAAATCTCCGCAATAAATAAGAACACAGTTTAATTTAATTTTGAAATACACAATTACATTTTAAACGTCAACTGTCAAACCGCTGTCAAAATCAGTAAATTTCTCAACAATGAAGTAAGTTTCAGGTATACTATTAGTCCTAAAATCAAAAATGTATAGCTCCGAAAAAGCGTTGAAGGTCAATGCTCAACGATGATGCTTACAAAATAACATGTTTGTCCAAATCGTTCGCAACATCGTAATTGAAGCTCCGAACGGTTATAGTTAGCCAACGAATCGTACCATAACGATTTTTTTATAAAATAGACCCCTTAGACTACTTTGAATAGCATTGAGCTACTGCAAATAAAAGTTTTTTTTGTAGTTACCTGTCACTGGATAACTGATGATTTAAAAAGGCGTTCAGTTGCATTCGCATGTAAACGATTCAGTGGTGCCCATACGTATGACAAAATTTCCGAAATTCCAAAAAATATTCATTTTAAGTTAAAGAAAATGAAAAAGTTGTCGCAACAGTAACTGATAATGGTAGCAATTTTGTAAAGGCCTTGAAAATGTTTGGTGCCACTGCCAACGAAGCTGCCCCTAGCGAAACGGATAACATAGAGCTATGGATGAGGCAGATTCAGAATATACAGTGCTTTCATAAAATAGTGGATAAATTCGTAAAAAATTCAAGGAATAACTTTTGGAAAAAACGCTCGGACCCGTCGATTTTCATTTTTATTTGAGCATTTTTTGAAATAAAATGCATATATACAGGGTGTTCCGCATATGAGGTATGGCGTTATAAATGTTTTTTTAAATGGCAACTACCTTTTTTATTACGGAATTTGAAAGAACGCATCTTTTTACTTACGTTAAGCTGATTTTTGAATATAGATCAGATGATCAAAAATTTAAAAAAAAAATTAAAATTGCAAAATACTAAATTTAGTTGCAATAGTCATTTCAAAAACAACTAAATTAAATGTACAAATTGTGCACCATTATCTGCCTGACAGCAACTAAGACGACTGATATGTTTTTATTGATTGCCGTAACAAAACAAGGAATAAGAATAGAAGAAATGGAAGTAAGAAAAAAAAAAGATAGTCCTACATGGAGTCGAGGAGCAGGATGAGGAGAGTGATACCATTTTAAAGGAAAAAATAAGAGTAATATTAAGGGAAATGGAAGTAAAGATAACCATGGAACAAGAGATAATCGAAATAAGAAGAATTGGAAAACAGAAAACTGGAAAATATAGGCCAATAATAATGGAGTTAAGAGAATGGTCAAATAAAATGAAAATATTGAGAGCGACAAGAAAACTTAAAGGAACAAGAATTTACATAGAGAAAGACATCTCAAAAGACATTCGAGAACAAAGGAGAGAACTAGTGAAATATAAAAAAATTATCAGTGATAAAGGGCATCAAACAACCCTCAAATACAACAAGCTGATAGTGAATGGAAATGCATACACCTTGGAACAATTACACTCAACAGAAATCCAAGAAGAAGAGAAGAAAGAAGAACCACAAGAAGAAACGAAAGAAGAAAAGGAAATCAAGATAAGAAACACAACCGAGTCGGCTTCATCAGCAGCTGCAGGGATGGAACAAGAAGGCTCCAAGAAAGGTAGAACCGTAAGTCAACGATCACCAGATAGTGAAGAGGAACATAGTAGGCAGAAACTACTGAAAATGATTAAAACGGTAAACAAATAAAAAAACTATTAATACATAACAAAGGACTGTCAATGGTAACGAAACAGGCTACTAATATGGATAACGATCTTAAAATTACAAAAGGTAATACGGAGATAATACAAAACAACAAGAAACAAAAGGATTACGATAACAGTCAGAATAGGAAAAGGATAAAGAAACAAACAATAAAAATAGGTACATGGAACGTACAAACCCTATTAACACCAGGGAAAATGCAAGAAATTGTGAAGGAATTAAAGACATATAGAGTAGATGTAGCAGGAATACAAGAAACCAGATGGGGAGGACAAGGAAGAATAATTAAGGAAGCATATGAATTATGGTATGCAGGAGAGGAGAAGCAAGGAGCAGGTGGAACAGCCTTCATAGTGGGAAAAAAAATGAAAGACCAGGTAATATAATTCAAGGAGATCAACAGCAGAATTTCGTATATAAGAATTAAAAATAACCCAAGCAACCTGTCAATTCTAAATGTCTATGCCCCAACAGAAACGACAGAAATAGAAGTCAAACAAGATTTCTATAATCAACTAGAAGAAGCGTATATCACAATACCAAAACAAGATAGACTAATAATACCAGGAGACTTCAATGCACAAATTGGAGTGGAAGCATGCTATAGAGAAGTGACAGGCATAGACACAGCACACAAAAAAACAAATGAGAACGGTGATCTACTATGTAACTTTGCAGCGGCTACTGAAATGAATATAATGAGTAAGAAATTTAAGCACAAAAGAATCCACAAGGTCACATGGAAATACCTTGCAGGAGAGATAGAAAACCAGATAGACCACATACTAACAAAAAAGAAAAATAGTAAAGACATCCAGGACGTACGAACATTCAATGATGATTCTATATCACAAATTCTCAAAGAAAAGGAGAAGCATCCGAAATGATACGTGAAAACCTGAGCATACAAAATATACATATTATAAGAGATCAAGAAATTGCTTATTTAGAGGAATATTGTGTGTTATTTGAACCTATATGTAATAACATGCATTAAAGGTAAAATTTATGACATCTGGACTTGTTGGGGTTTTAATGGCTATCAAATCTAGGTTCTGTGATTATTTGTTGTTATCAACAGAAAAAAATGTTGTTAAAAATGCTGTAATAGCGGCAGTTACACACCCAAAATTTAAAACGAAATGGTTGCCTAGTGCCAATCTCGGTCACACACAGAACGCAAATAAGTCTGCTTTTATTAAGTAATGGTTATTGACGCCGACAATACACTAATAGACCAAAGCCAGAGTGCAACAGTTCAAGAAATAGAACCGACAAAAAAAGACAAGAATATTTTTTTGAGTTGAGTAGTAATTTCGACTCCGAAATGATATGTGAAAGTAGAGCGTCTTCAGATCTGTATGTTACAAATCAAAATAAAATTGAACTAGAATTACTGCAGTATCTCCAAGATTCTAAAAGAGAATTGAAGATGTTAAACAGTTATCACGTAATTAAAAACATATCTATCAAAATTAATACGTGCCTCTCTTTCTCAGTGTCTGTAGAACGACTATTTTCATTTGTTAATTAATGTTGAACTACGTTAAGTATATGGTTAAAAATTTAGATACTTATTTGACTTTTAAAGTATTGTTAGTTATTTTTGTGTTGTTTATTATCAAAAATTAATCATTTATTTGTATTTTTATAAATGTATATGATTTTTCTTCAGTATTTGTTTTTATTTCTCTAAAAACCATATTGTTAGTTAACATAATAAAAGTATCTTATTAAAAGTAACTTATAGATACAATACTATGTATATTATTATACGAGTTTCATAAGCGGGCCCATTGTAGCACGCATGGGTTTGGAACAAGTGCTACAATGCCTCTTATTGAGCGAGTATAATATACCATTTTATCTACTTTGATTTACTGATTTTATAGAAATTCTAAATTTCGGATACTTAAAATATTGCATTGCAAGCTAGGGATTTTAGAGCGTAATGATGGTGACATTATCAAGTGAAATTTGACAGTCGCCATCTATTGGACAAAGAATCAATTACGCTGCTCTGTCATTTAAATTTGTTTAAATTTGGTGCATGCTTTTTGGTTCGTGTGTTGCCTTACCTAGAACAATAATTGTGTTTAATTAATTCTTTTTCATAACACCTACTTGTTAATTGTCAATAACAGAACTGTCAACCTGACTGAAAAGTTCCCCATAACAGCCATGGCTGTTATACACTTAACAGCCTAGGTCGTTAAGAAATAGCAGAACAGTAACATTTTAACATTGGCAATACTGAAATGTATAGTTGGTGACACTGTAAGTCTATGTCAAATTCGAGGTTAGAAGGTTAGATTTTGCGTCAGTCTGTGTCAAAACTGACGCAAATCCTAACCTACTAACATCGAATTTGACATGGACTTACAGTGTCACCAACAATACATTTCAGTATTGCCAAACGTAATTTTTTTCGATAGGTGACTCTGATAAGACGAGTTTTCGAACACCCGTTACTAATACTATTTAACTTTTTCATTTAAATTGCGCTAAAATTTCAATTTTTGTAGATGTTATGAAAAGTAGTCAACGACATACAGCCGTTATCGCATCTAACTAACTCAGATAGATTCATTAGCCTCGGCCACAAATTCGTCCTCGTTTGTTAGATGCTTCATAACGGCCTTATGTCGTTAATAACTATAAAAGCACCTTCAGTTTAAGTTATATTTGATTCAAATAAATTTAATAAATCTTCTTCTTCTTCTTCTTCCTGTAGCTCCTAAGGAGCGAAGGGCGCCCAAGGGCGTTTCTAAAGCAAGGTGGATGGCAGGGTTGCTAGGCCTGCGCATCGTTGGTTTGGTCCGTTGTTGTTGATATTTTTTGTACCAGATTCCTCCATTTATTTTTGTCCTGTGCTATAAATTTAGCTTGTCCCCATGACATGTTCTGTAGTTGTAGGTCCTTTAAAACAGTTCTTTTCCATGTGTCCCTCGGTCTACCTCTCTTTCGTTTTCCTTGCGTATTAAAATCCAGGGCTTGTTTTGTAATGTTACTGTTTGGTTTCCTCAGTGTATGGCCTATCCATTCCCATCGTCTTCTTTTAATTGTTGTTTCGATCATTTCCTCTTCTGAGATTGTCCATAGTTGCTGGTTTGTTATCCTTTCCGGCCAGAATATGTGACATCACATCACAAATTTAATAAATACATTAAGTAAAAAACGACTTCCGGGGTTGGACCGCGTCATGATTGATGTTGAAGAACTCAACGTTTGGCCCGCTTTCGTAAGGGGCTTCATCAGGAGGGAAAAAGCAAAACTGCACGGTAACTCAACGTGTTAACCACATCAGAGGTGAAACTCGACTGTTGACAGTGCTCTTCTATCCCTTCCCTTACAAAGAGTTTCGCCTCTGGCGTGGTTATCACGTTGAGTTATCGTGCTCCTGATGAAGCCCCTTACGAAAGCGGGCGAAACGGTGAGTTCTTCGACCTCAATCATAACACGGTCCAATCCCGGAAGTCGTTTTTTACTTAATAATAATGGTCATGAAAACCTCCGAAATCATCTTAATAAATACAGTTCAGAAATTGTGGTTAGGTATTCGACATGTATCTGACATTTGTTGAGTTGATGAGCATGTGAAAGCAAATGTCACTAATCTTACGAAACAAATAGTTACCAAAAACAGTGTTATAATGGACTCCATTGTAGCACTGTTTTCGGTGTTATAATAACTATATTGTGACATCAAAGTAGATAAAGTATCTTATATATTTTATTTTATAAAAAAATGTATCTTATTTTGTTGTATCTTTCAACTTTAACTATAGTTACTTTTAATAAGTACCTTACTCAGCTCTGGAAAACGTGCAATGAATTAAATAAATTCTGTAGATATTCCATTGCAGAATTTATTATCTGTTGTTTTTTTTTTATTTATTTTATATTCCAATGAAATAGGTGTATTACATACCGAGGTGAAAACTGTTTCATTACTGTCGAGAGATTAAGTAGTTAACCGAGATGTGTAGCGTCGAGGTTAACTTTATCTCGAGACAGGAATGAAACTCTCAGCGTGGTATGTATACTATTTTACTCACAATCGGTTTTTGTCATTATTTATTTAATTAGGTAAGTTTCAAATCATACGAGTTTTCATCGCAGTTTAATAAGTTACTTTAACAAAGGAAACTGCGACGCTGTTGCTAAGTAATATGACAAGTTCATTGAAAGTGACCATTAGCTGGGAAAGTGAAGTAAACAATTACTCGCTTTCCTACTGCTTTGAAGGTTAGAAACGTACCTATTATTAACCGATTGTGAGTAAAATCTATTTCCTGTTATATTAGTATAGTATTCCAACCAGAAATTGGAAAGCTATTTAAAATCAGGCCAGCATTGAGAACAGTAAGTCACTTCGTAATTTAATTCATAAAATTACTGTTTGATTGTCATTCAGTGACACTTCGATAATAACCTTCAAATTTGACAGATGCAATGGGAAGTTTGGAACACATATACGTTTTTCAACGTTTTATATGCCACTATACTGTTTTAAAAACTCAACTAGTACCTACTTAAACCATGCACAATGTTGCAATACCTTAACAAAACAGTTACCTACATGTACAATTTGCAGATGAACTGTCATTACTTGAAAGCTGATTGACATTAGAATATTATTTACCGATTCTATGAAACCAACTTAGACATGACCTACACTTTTCATGGCGTACTGGATTTTAAATAGCTTTCCAATTTTTTGTTGGAATACTATACCTATTAGTCAAAATGAACATTTTTTGAGGAGCAGCTGTTTTTTAAGCAAAATTTTATTAATTTTGGGAGTAAAATTATCGATTTTTTGAGTTTTCTGCTTTCGTTTGACCTTTTACTTATAAAGAACTAAAGAGGAACTTTAAAAAATGGTACACATTTAATTGGAAAAAAAATATATTCAGACGAGAAAACTCCTTTTAAAGTATATATTAGCAACTAAATTGTATTTTTGCACTAATAATATCTTTTGTATTACTTTCAGTATTCATGCTATAATGCTTTTAACCCAACACAAATAATAAAACCGGAAAATGTAAAAACATGTATGTGGGTCGTTAACAACCGGCTGGGTTTAAACAAGTTAATAACATACAGTGAATTTATATAAAAGCGCAATGTGATCCTGCTGTCTCTATGAAGATTTAATTGTTACCTAGTGGTTTCTAAGGATACGCTTCGCCCAACCATGCGTTAATGCGTTTATTTTAAAATGCAATGTAAAAATGCTACTGAGTAGCTTAAAAAATAATGTATTCTATGGAGGAAAAAATTCTGTTGCTCAAATAGTATAAAGACATCAGTTTATCGAAAGTATGTGAGTTATTTCATGTCACATTATTTTTCAATAAAATTACGGTTCATATATTACATTGTTAAAATAAACGCATTTACACATTACGCAGGCATGGCGTATTCCTAGAAATCAATAGGTAACAACTAAATTCTTATGGAAACGGCAAAACCAAATTGCGCAAAAATATAAATTCACTGTACATATTGCAATGGTATGTCTAATTAGTGTTGTAATATGTTATTAATTTAATTTTTTATTTTTAAATGAGGGTACCACGCAAATATATTTTTCGTATTCGTGTTGTTACTTGTAAATTGATAGATAAAAATAAATAGTTGTATGCCCTTGATAATATTTTATTTATCTGCAATTAATCCAAATCGATAAAGCAAAGACTCATCTCGGTTGGGTCCACCCTGAATGCATAACTTATTAAAATTATTAAATACAGATCTGTATTGTTTGAGGCTTTCGCGGTTACTCGAATTATTCTCCTTAGCATGGAATAAAAAAAAAAATACAGATCTGTCTCCGCATACGCTTAACTGCGCACAATCGAAACTGAAATTGGGTCAAATATAAGCCAAGGTGGACGCCGTTTGCAAGATCGCGTCAAATTGAATAAACAAAACAAGTGAAATCGATCACAGTTCTATTGGTAACTATTTAAATTAGTTGGTTTTCGCGGCATTAATCTTCATTGGTTTCTAGCATTTGTTGGGGCCCGCGTCTATCTCCCAATTGTTTATTTTGGCGTCGGTCTGGGTCTCACTAACGGATAACCTCAAATAATGGATTTTGGGCTTCCTGGCAGACTAGATTCACTCGGCGATGGAACTGGCCTGGATTGCCTTGAATATTGCTCTTCTTACGCATGCATGAATTTCCCGGTGCTCACTTAATTATTTTTAGGATTAACAGTACCTGGACTGGCCGAAATTATATCGGGGTGTTCGTAGGCTACGCTGACCTCGTTATGGGGCTGCTATGGTCCAGATCGTGTTGTTTAGGCACGGGCACGTATCTCACGGGCTGGTGAATAGCACTGGTGTCTTCCCCGATGGGCTGGCTGGACTGGTAGACCTCCTCGTAGCTGTCGGAACTTAAGACTGCTTTTGTTCGAGGTTATGTCAAACAGCATCGGACACCTCAACAGTTTTTGGTGGCGGATTTTGTTAAAAAGAATACCACATGGGCACAAAAATTTGCTCAACACACTGGTAAAGTTTCAGATATGTATTTTTATTTTTAATATCAGAAATTTTAATTTATCTACAGAGCACACTTTCACACGTCAAACCATTAATTTATTCATTTTTCTCCCCTCCGTTATAAAAAAAGCTAGTTAGTTTCAAATTAATTACGGATGTTAACATGGTTCAAAATACTGACTTTTAACAATAAATTCTACTTAAAGCTAGGATTTTGTACACTAATATTACATCTAAAATAATTGTTTACATTTATACTAATTTTGCGTGTCTATTTGTCACTGCACGTCTTTTTAATTTGCGTTTAAATATTCACATGTCACTGCACTGATTAGAGTATTTAATTCGCGCATTTCCTGCACTGGCTTCCTTTGAATTCACTGTTTTATTTTTCACACATTTTTAAGTTCATATGCTGTCTCCTTTTCTGCACTTTCTATTACTCTTGCCTTTTGATTCTTCCGGTTTTCTTCAAATGCTTTAATGTCTTCATTCTTATCTGCTCGTTGCATGTTCATAAGCTTATCTATCTTTCAATTACCTTTCTTAAAAAACCCTGGCTGGATTTCACTATTAAACTGTACCTGAATTCTACACTTCATTCCGTTGCGTTTGCTATCCATCTTGTAATTATTAAATTTCATTCGGCTTGGCATTTACTTTAGCACAAACCTAATCAATTAACTGAACTTCATTCAACTTAGATCCCTGTGCGAATTGAGCTTTGCTTACTGCGTTCATTAACTAATTATTCTGCAGTTACTGGCATCTCATTACAAATGTATTCATTCTGGCAAATTCAAGTTTTAGCTTTGCAGTTATATAAAATATCTCACCCTGAGCTTTCATGAAATGTCCATTAATTTGGCAATGCTAACAGAGTTGATTGGTAGGGCTTAAAACCATAGCAATATATTGTCAAAACGGTAATCTTGAAAATTTTAAAACTGAAATGAGTAATATTCTAATGGAACTTATCAGTTAACAAAATATAGGCCTGAAAAATACAAGGTTGGCAGCATATTATGCTTCAACCTAAATAAAACGCTAATATTTTCCTGGTTTCTGCCACTAGGCCACTGAGCCACCACTAGCCAACAATGACCATCAACTAAAATTCCAGCATGCGCAATGCTATGGGACTGCTCTCACTGAGCCACCGCTAAATTTCCAACCGGACCAAATTTTGGTGGACGGTGGACGCCGGTGGTTAACGATGCGCAAGGGTTTTTTGTTCTGCGGTTATTACCAAACAACTACATATTTCGCGGTGTCAAGATTAAAATAAAGGTATGACCTTTGATACTGATATTTCCTCCTCCCAGTAGGCTATGTTAGGGTGACATTTTTGTTGGCACGCATGCAAAATAACTAGACATGACAAAATTGGGTTATGTTGTTTCCAATTTGTGGTTATAATTTTCGAAGGCTTGCGCTGTTGTCGCCTTCCATAAAATTTTCGGCATTTTGACATTAAAATTGCAACAACGTCAATAAAGCAAGTGAAAAAAATGTTACAGTTCTTTCATGTCACAGTTTGACATCTATCAAAATTCTAGCGTTGCCACTTTTCGTATTCACCCAAACTGGACTTATTTCATTTTAGTTATTAAAAAATAATAATAATCTATACATACGAAATGAAAGAAATTTATTTAACTATGTAATAAGGAAAGGAGTGACGTATTTTGATAAAGAATGCAAAGAAGAGATGGCAAGGAACCAAAGAGTAGATGCTGTAAACAATTACACTTGAAGATAAACAAAAATACGAAGAGCAAAGAAGGAAAACGAAGAAAATATGCCGGGCTAAGAAGAGAGCATACATGGAAGAGAAAATAAAAAAATTGAAGAAAAGGTTGTCAATAAAGAAATGATTTTTTTTATTATCAAGAAACTAGAAAGAACAGATCAGGTTCAGACAGAAAACCCACTATATAAGAGACAAAGAAGGAAAGCTAATCATCAATGATGAGGAGGCACTAATAAAATGGAGCACACATTTCAAAGACGTATTCAAGGGGAACGACAAAGAAACAGGAAAACAGACAGAAGAAGATGAAGAAGCGAGCAATCAAAAAGGAGGAGAAGAAAAGGATACTGAAGAACTGAAGAACTAAAGAACGGCAAAAGCCCAGGAAGAAATGGAATAAATGCGAAATTAATAAAGTATGGAGAAGACCTGGTGACACAAAAAATACATCAGATGATAGAAGACATATGAAGAAAGGCGAAGATGCCGAAAGAGTGGGAAACAGCTCAGCTAGTACCTATTTACAAGGGAAAAAAATTAAAGAGGAATTGCCCTATTGGATACTGTATATAAGATAATGGCAAAAACAATAGAGATAAAAATTAAAGAGTATACGGAAAGGGGTAGTGGGTGAACACCAACGCAGATTTAGATCTGGGAGATCTGTAACCGACCACAGTTTTACGCTGAAACAAACACAAAATATGCTAAATCAGTACGGGGAACAAATATACTAAAATCTAAAAGTGTATCTAGGAAAGCTAAAATCCATCATAAGACCAACGGTACTGTATGGGAGCAAAGTGTGGATCCTTAATAGAGGAGAGGAAACGAGAAGAGATAAATTCTGAGAAGGATATTTAGAGGGAAGAAGGAAGGAGAAGATCAAATGAGGAAATACTACGAAGAACAAGAGCTCAGTAATCAAGCTAAAGCAGCAAGGCTGAGTTGGATAGGGCACTTAGAAAGACAATCAGAAAACAGGATTCCTAAGAAGCTTATGGATACAAACCTAGGAGAAACGAGAAGAAGAGGAAGGCCGAGAAGGAAATGGTTAGACGCAGTTAAAGAAGACCTGCAAGAAAAAGAGATACAAGACTGGAAGACACGAGCTAAAGATCGGAGAAGATGGAAGGAAACCATCAAGCTATGGACCTAAAAGGCCTGAGTACAGCAACTATACAGAGTGCCCAACTTAAATGTACGCAGCTTTCAGCAGGTGAGTATGCAACACACATTACATCTAGACTGTAAAATGTAATGTGTGTTGCATACTCACCTGCTTAAAGCTGCGTACATTTAAGTTGGGCACCCTGTAGATATATAATAATGAAATATAATTCTCTTCTTTCCTCATGATGATTTTAATTTATGGGATTACTCCAAACCAAATGCTGATACTTAACAATTAGCTAACACATCAAAGTCAGAAAAGTAATACCTAATGACTACATTGCCACAGAAACGTGATGCATTGCAGATGCAGTAAGCAGGTCAACTCTACCAATACCACGTAAAGAAATGCCTCAGTTCTTTGAAGTTACGGAGTAGTGAGTAGTGAAGTCGGGTAAAGAAGGCCAGTTATAGCCGCTGACAAAAAGTATGAGCACAGGTCGTAACTACATGTTTATGGCAATTATCACATATAATTGTTGAGCTTTTTTAATAGATATGTCACTGAGTGCCTTCGTTAGTGTTTGGTGGTATGCCTGTGAGTATTTTACCATCAGTATTGAACAAATAAACATATAAATAACCATTACATCTGGTTATCAAATAAATTCATTGTTACCGGATGTACTATACAAATTACAGTTTCTTAAAAGAAATATTATATGGACTATAATGGAGCTGGTTTTGAAATTTCTTATAGAGGAGTTGCGTGCACTAATAAGAATTAAAATAAAACAAAATTATTTTTTAAACCAACCCGGACGGAACAAGAGGGTTATTTAGTGAATTTTCCTTTTCGCCACTATCATAATAAGGCAATTGAATATATTAACTCTACAACCAGTACTTTGATTAAAAATTATTGTGGTAAAGTGAATAATAATTGATGAGCAAAGACGATAAGAATGGAAAACTAAGTGCAGTCTATCTTTTTTCAACATGACTCAGAGCAGGCTGTGACTTCTAATATTTTTTACAGTGTACTAACATAACCTTAAAAATATCACTAACGTCACTTTTGACAGCTATTTGAACACTGCACAAGTTATTACACGATTTTGTGAGTTTAATGACAAATTTCTGAAAATAAGTGGAGCTCAGTTCTGAGTTACCTTACTAACTTCATTTGTAACCAACATCAAAACCTGGCTTTTAACTAAATGCGTATCTACACTCTTAGAAAAATGCATGGTCATAGCATGCTCCGAGTCATGTTGAAAAAAGATAAGACTGTACGCTAACAAATAAATAAACCAAATTTAAAGTTTTATATTTTATACCTAGATCAGAAAGTGACCTATTAAATTTTAGGATTGATAGAGTACTATCTATACTAGAGTTTTGTATGTCAATACTTTTGATCATCTTTTACGCCGAAAAAACGAAATATTCCACTGCCTCAAAGCATTCCCCCAAATGAACGACTTATAGCCACTTCTAATCGAATTTTCCACTTTTTTCTACTCTTTTCTAAAGGTCCTTCACAATGATTGAATTTTTTTTAACTATGTGTCAACTATGCTGAATATTAACTTTTTCAGACCTCCATTAATACATTATACCCAGATCCTTTAATGTTTGTTTATATAGCAATGGTTTATTGCCCACAGCAATTCTGGTTGCCTAACTAACACGAAAATGAATCATTTTAAAATGATTACAGAATTAAATATTTTATTTATTGCAAGAAAATCAGTAATTTTACACTAATAAATGCACTTGAGATGAGTAGCAGTAATTATAATTTGAGTGAGAAAGGTTAGCATTAGATAAGGCAGGATTCGGAAGGGTTACGTTCAGCGTTTCAGTTAATGTTTGATGCTAGTTATGGCAAACGCACCTTAATTTATGTAACTGACAGGTTTGAATTGGGTGAAACCATTACAATATGAATTTTAACAATACAGAGATGGTTTGTGAAGTACGGAAATTATATGAGCGTTATGATTAAAAATTGCATCACCAGCAAATGACACGACAAGTGATGGGTAAAGAAACGGCGCAAAGCAGTACGAGGAAGTAAAGATTGCAAAGAACAATTAGGCTACCTATCAAAGGGTTTCCTTAAATAAACATGTGAAAACAGTGCATTTAAAACAGAAGTGATTAAAAAGTGTAAAAGTGACAATTCCAAAGAAAAGTTTAGTATTTAAGCAAAAACAGTATACAAAACTATAGTTGATAAGTAAAAACATGATCAAAACTCTTTTCATAAAAACAATTGTAAATCTAGGTTACTAGGATACGAGACAGTCGATTGATTAATTTCAAAAACAAAAACTTATAACTTTTATGTTGGGTTCAAGTTGGGCTCCCAGTTTTGGTATAAAATTGATAATAAAAAAGTTATTTGTATCAGCCAAAAAGTGTTTTTTCCATATTCACCAGTGTGCAGAGCATCTATGAGAGTAATTTTCGTTGTGATAAAACATCCCAGTGAACAGGGATCAGCCCAGCAAGATTTCACCAGGTGCGTCATACAGCGAGGCCAAATTCGGACAAAATTTCGGGCAGTTTGAGACATCGTGTGGAGGAGCCCTTTAGTGAGCCCTACAAGTAGGAAGAAGAACCAAAAGGCCGTCGCCAAGTTGATAGGAGCCGTGGCGTATCTTCACTGTGCGAGCCAGATCGGAGCACCACTTCCATAGAAAAAATTCACAAGGAAGCCTTTGCAGCAGATCCGTAAAATTTGGGCTTCATCAAGATTAGACTGTCGACGAGGTGTAGCACCAGGCCCCAGTTCCCAGAAGCTTTCCAGAGATTTTTAATCGACGTGGCGTCCTTCCATTTTGCGATTTAGACCAACGATTTCCACCGTTTTTGCCGGAAATAGAATAAAAGCAGATCAGAGCGTCGGTTTGCGTCACTGAAACAAAACCAGGTTAGCCGGAAATTACGTCACATCAATTACATTGTATTTACCTGATGTTAATTTTGCCATTTTTGGTTTTTGAAGTCAAATTACGCAAATTTTGATACGTGCAGATCATCTTTGTGTTTACAGTCAATTTGAGATTAGAATTTAGGCAATTACCATACTACACACTACACACTTCAATAAATTTGATTATAAATTCTTTATTAATTTTAATAATTATTTGCCACGTCACACAAATTGTAACCTCACTTATGTCTGACTGGGCCTGCAGATAAGTGTGTGTGTTTCTGACACAGCGAACCGGTTCAGACATGCCCCACGCTTGTATGGTTCGCGGTTCGGCACCCTGGTTGTCATAATCACACAGATTTATCCGAAGTTTTGGTTCGCCCCATGCAAATCCGTGTGCAAATGTGTGTGTGTGTCTAAGCCCAGATAATGTGGAAAGATCGTTTTCACAATTACAAAGTAAGTAAACATTGTCTGATAGAAGACATGGAAAATCTAAACATCTTGTAGTTAATTGCAATTCCATTTACATTACAAATGGACAACAAATGCCCATTTCCAGATTTTTTAATGTCTTTTTCCCTGCCTATTTTAATATTTGTTAGTGCCTGAACATCCGGGCTTTACTTATCACAGTTAATCACAAATTAGGAGGTTAAACTTGACCTCTTTTCAGCTCCAAGTGCTACACCCTAAGGAACATAAACAAAGTTTTAGTCGGAGTACTATTTTTAGACACCCTTCATATGCGGTGTATGACGGTTATGACATGATCAGAAAATATTTTCTGATTGGTTGGTTGTATTAAGAAGTGAACAAGCTTTCGTTATAATATCAGCATTTTATAAGAACAGAAGCATTAGAATAAGTAATTTTATTTATATACTAACGATGTTTGCATATATTTTTCACACGATACACTATAGATAACAAAAAAAGTTTGTTACAAAAGTTAAGGGAATTCACTGCTCTACAGTTCTGTGCAGTCAATTGTTTTTCTCACAGCACACATTGAATTTCTTTCATAGTTGTTGTATCGACATGATACGGCCTATGTTTATCGCCAACATTTTTCAGTAGAAAAAATTCTCCATTTCAGATGTGCAGCCAGTTCAATGACGACAAATTATAGTTCAAGCTGCCCCAAGTTCCCTTTGGGGATGGCAGCCACGTGCCGCCAAAGCAAACAGTACAGAAATCGGTCCATCAGAGATAAATATGCAGCAAATGGCCATAAAGGAAATTTTTTGTCATGCGATGTAGACGTTACCGGCTTAGTGCTGGTTTCAAAGCTGATCGACTCCATTACTCCGTTTATGCAGCCGAATAACACCGAATTGTTGGAGCTGAAAAAGGCATTGGATCCGCACAGTAGTAATCCTTGTGTAAATAAAAAAACTTTTTATACAGTATGAGTGAGTGGACTTCGCATATTGTGGCAGAACATACAGAAACAGATGGAAGCTTCTCCAGCTCTATACAAATCAGCGAATGGGACAGAACTGAAGATCGAGACTCACTAGTAGCATCAGTGTCTAGAACCAGCTTTGGACAATATGTTTTAAAGGGGCACACTGATTCCAGCATTCAGAACTTATCCAAGTCATCTTCATGTAGCCATGAAGGGAGCACCATGTCAGTTGTAGACTAAACAAACTTTAAGAGCAGATCCAGGAATTAGAATATCACAATCGCAAGTTGTCAGAAGAACTGACACATGTTTGGTTGCAACTCACAAGCTGCGAGGAACAGAACAAAGTTTTGCATGACGATGTAGAGTGGCTCGAAAATTAGTTTCGGACCAGCAACTGAATGGGCAGCTGCAGCTTAAGAAAAATGACAGTGATGAAATGCTGGCGAGCTCAGCTGTTGCACAGAAGCAAATCAGCAAATTGGGGAAACTACTGGCCACGGCTGAAAAAGAATTGCAACTCAAGCAGTTTTGAAATTGTGGTAACCTTTCGTTTTTAAATTCTTCGAACGATTTTTTTCCCAGGCTTTTTAATTTGTAACATATGAAACTGTCTTCTGCACAAATTATACTGAGCAATCAAAGTTCGTTAATGTAGTATAGTACTAAGAAAATTATTTCTAACATTTACCAATTTAAATGTATCCGTTGGCAACATTTTCTTGGGGTAAGCACTAAAATCATGAAAATCCCAGCTTTCCAACTGGTTTCCATCACGACAAAGCTTTGTCCAGCTGATACCCGATGGTCCTAAGTGAACACCAACAGCTGATGACAGAGTCTAAAAGATTATCATATCAATAGACGAGTGCAAGAAGTTAGGGAAATAATAAGATTAATAATGTTTAATAAAGCCTTATTAATTTAAAAATGAATCGTGTTATTATCGCAATGTACCTTTTAATATTAAAATAATAAAGTATCAAATGCAATAATTTATTTTTAAGATAGTAACATAGTAACATAATGCATACCGAAGCCTCATCAAAACTAAGGGCAGGCGAGAGAAACTGCTTTCGATTTTTAGTACCATTAGTTGATTTGTGATTTGTAATTGTCTGGCCACCGATGTTATCAGTAACGATACTCTCGCACAACTTTTCCAGCACTTTAACGCCTAATCCATCGACCTCTAGCACATCGGCAAGTGACTTAAACGGGCCCATTTTATTTCTCCAACTTTCCAAATTTTTAATTCGACCTTGCGTTACATCAAATCTGTACGATAACAATAAATTGTAAACAGTTAAATGTTTGAGAGGTTTTAAATACACACAACTTACCGAGACAACTGTTCTGAATTGGAATTATTCAGTATAGCTAAGATTTTCTGCTGCTCCTCATTGGTAAACTTGGGGTTTAACGTAACCCCTTCATAATTTGTACTGATACTAGAGAATCGTACCTGCAATACTTTGATTATACTAGGTATGGTAAAATTATGCACAATAATACCAAACTACACGCTCTACAACCCATCAACATAAACGCACGTTTTGCTGGAATCATGTTTATAATTTGACACGAATTATTTATAGGTTATGTCAATTGGTGAACACAAATTAAATTACATAATTGCAAAACAACAAACCAGCCTTGAAATAAACTGTGCTTATAAATCCAATTCTTTTAGCGCTAATTCTTGTAGGGTCAAAAAGTTTCAATTTCTAATATACTCTATTTCGAATTTTAGCATGTCTGGTTTATCCCCTTCGTCTATTATGCTGTAATAATTTATATAGTTTCCAATATTAATTTTTCATCTTCGTATTTGATTTTTAAAGTTTTTGAATAAAATTTTCCCTTGATTCTTATTTCTTTTAGATCTGTTTACATAATGTATATTGATTTTGTTCTTACTCTGCCACGGAGCCCTTGCTTCTTAGGGAAGAAGGCAAAATAGATAGAGCCTGATAAATGTTATAAATAATGGACACTGCAGCACGTAATTGTGCACTAGCTCAAAGTAATAGATACTAATTACAGTCGCGGCAAAAAAAACGGGACACTTTTTGACCTCATTCTCAAAATGCGAAAACAATTGCCGCCACTGTCAATTTTAATTAATAACTGTCATAAAAAGTCATTATTCAATTCTGAAAAATGCGATAGGTAAAGCGAAAATAATTGCTGATGTTGACGCATTTTGAGAATTAGGTAAAAAAAGTGTCCCGGTACTTTTGGAAGCGACGTACTCCGTATTTAATAATAAAAAATTGTCGCTACACTCAAGCCACGAAACGTTTCCTGAAATACATTCTGGGCTTTGCTTCCTTTTGAACACTTTCTGCAGGTAATTATAATGAACACAATACATACAGTGGTTAAAGGCGCTCATGCACATCGAATGTCAAAATTGTCAGCACCCTAAATGACGTCACTGTATACCGTCTTTTGCGTAATAGCACAATATTACACAGTATTAATCGTTTGACTTTAAAATCTATCTAGTACTTGCGTATTGACACCGATTCAATAAATATTTAGGTCTGACTTAAATATTTATTTTGCAAGATTACAACTCAGTCTTCAAAATGAGACGAAATGCTATATAACTAGGTACTGATACTACATGCAAAATAAATACAATTCTATCTGATGAACAATTTGTAGTTTCTCCGCTTTGACGGAAGGTGCCCATCATCTGCTTGATGGCCTGCCAAGTATCTGAAGATGAGAAACTTCCCTTGGGAATGCGTCTGACGGTGACTTGTTCGGGAAACCAGCTGAATGTCGACGAAAGTGCCTTTCACCAACGCTACACACGCAAATTAGAAAGCGAAATTGATCGAGAATAGTCAAGGATCCACTTAGTGAGCTTGGAGTTCGTCAAAACACACACAAATGGCAGACTACAAATCTTAGTTACTCGTAATATGGCGAAGAAAGTAATGGCATATCCGGCACTAACGGGTTTTGGGATAACACCATAATTAACGATAACATCCTTTTGCACATGACTACGCTATACGCAACAAAGCCACGGGAGCCGACAGGTGTTACAGCATGAAAACTTGTTAACAACATAACAACCAGCCCCTCAAGCGTGCAAAACAAAATCATACGCTTGAGAGCCAGATCTGTTACCCACAAAAAGACTTTACGACATAATCGGGGATTTAACCGAATACGCAGTCCCAACCTCGTTACGAGATGTGCTGTAACAAGGTGCTCCAGCTTTAGATCGCTCAGTGAGAAGGTCGTGGTTCTATACTACCTGAAAGTTAGGGCTGTGCACAAAGGAGTAAATTATATTAAATAAAGGACGCCACTACATTCGGAATAGATTGGGAAAACGACATCAACATCCTTAACAATAGGTGAGCCCACTCGAACGTGGAACTAGTAGGCCCGCTTTTTTACTATCAGTTTGGCAGAGTTTGATTGGCGAGTCACGTACAGCACTGACTTACCTTACAAAAATAACATAAATTGATGCAGCTGCTAAACTCCTTACAACTGAAAAGTACACACATAACGCAGGCAAATATCATAAACACAAATGAAAAACATCAGTACTTGACAATGAACTCTATTGAAATAAATAAAAATATGTGCAGGTGACAATTAACGTGAAATTGAATAGTTAGATTTAAAAATAATCAAATAGGCTAGTAAAGTTAGATTTCGCAACACGTTAATTTAAATACAAACAGTAAACTTGACTACAAATACATTACTGTGGCCCACGAGCGAAACTGCCACAGGTTACGTTAAACAAAGAAATACGACGGCAATTCAATAAATTTAGCAAACAGCAAATAACATGGTTAACAACAATGGCGCTGAATTGTTCCAACACTTGATAGAACGTCCACTGTACATAATACACCATAAAAATTACATTAACATTGTTACCTGAAAAAGCTCAGCTGACTGCATAGTTGACGTGCGGCACTGTATGTAATCGCCTTGCCCCAAACAAACTGCCTTGAGATGGCTGAAGAAACGAAGGACGGCGAAATCACAAGGGTTGACGGTATGCGGAACAAAGCCTCGATGAATGTTGGCGATAATCAGGGTTGGCAAGATGAATCCTAATCCCCTAAGGGTGTACAGACGTCGCAACGGGATAAATTCCATAACGTGCGAGATTCAAAAGGACGCCTTGCCAAGATAGCGTTGGTTCTATGTAGAGTTCGTTATAATCCGCGAAAGCGGTAATTTTGGAGTCGCGCAACCCCACGATAAGAGCTCTTGACCACACTAAACAGAGTTACTTCACTTGCACCCCTCAACGGAAAGTTTACCAGCCGCCCCAAGGATTTCCGCGTAAACGAGACAGTTGCATTCCGTCAGAAGGCACAAACGAATAGCAGAACACACATAATTAATTCGGGAAGCGGAATTACAAGGTTTCCCTGATCGCAAAGCGATGCGACCAACGAGCGAGTCGACACACACGTCTTTTGTCAACCAAAGCCGGGACGTTAATTAATTTAGAAGATCGCATGCAGTTCGACGATGGTTCCGCTTCCGGAAATGCATCTCACTTCTACAACTACAGGCCAAATCCTCCGTCGCATAATTGCACTACCAAACGCAATATGACTAAATAACTCGGGGAAGCCCCGAGCCATTCAAGGCGCCTACTTGTCGCCGTGAGAACAATAAAAGAAAGCGATAACCGACTACGTCACTGCAACGCTGCAGAAGGAACAAATCATATAGGAAAATTCCAGAATAATCGAAAGCTGATTAAGCGATTCCAAGGAGCTCGTGTCTATCTTATCAAGAGCGAATACTAGGAAATCGAGAAGCTAAACTCTATTGTTTGCAAAACGGAACAAAGGGTAAATTCATAAATGAAATTCGGCGAATATGACTGAACTGCAGTGTTCATAAACGACCTGCGCGGAAATAAGTATCTGACAGAGTGAAGGTTTGATAACATTAGCAAATTTGGGTTTAAATAAATCGGAAAAGGGCTAAAAAGGGAGGAAATAACTAGGCTTAACAAATTGTTCTAACACAGGACATCTGTTTCTTACCAGTGTTAGGACTTTTGTTTTAATACGTGAATCGGGAAAAGCGCCGTGTAAACCCCAATGCTATTGGCTAATATTAATCACAGACTTGCGAGCAATTCCCACTTAAGCGCAAACTCAACGTGGCTAGAACGAAATTCCACGACGGTACCTACCCTTAAAATATTAAAATAACATAACAATCCACAAACGTACCAACAAGTTGTTAGGAAATTTTTGTTGATGCTCTGCCACGGGCGTGAGGGGGTTAGTAACGCGAGCGTATTTTTTCAGATGCCGGCTAGGCAGTTACTTCTGTCGGATACAAGAAAGGGAAACCAAGGCCTTGATGTTTTGTATTATTGTTATCATAACACAAGTACCGCTATCAGCGTATCAATATTTCTCTATTCTGCACGCACCGCCGTAATTGTGCAACTCCCTCTCACTTTCGCCTACGTAGCCAGAGCTATTTGGGACTCGAGTACCTGCCTAAATTCGGTTAAGTAATTATGTGCGTGTATTATATGGTTTATGTACTGATGCCATATTGAGGTCTTATATGTCATACACTTTTAGTTTGGGCGTTGCAAAATTGTAACGTAATTAGATGTCTAGCCACCTTCAACGGACAAATATTTTTGGGCCGTGTTCTTCCATTGTTGTATTTAGCTAAGGCGCCTTCTGCGCATTTTCTAGGCCTGCTAGAGGACACCAAATTTGCTGTCATGGACTGCACCACGATACATAATTACTTATTGTGTATCGGTACGTGTTAGATTTTCCTGTAAATCAAAGTAGTTGCGGTCTACCTGATGAATCAGAGATCTACAGACAGTGCAAACAGCAGATTTCCGAAACTCAGTTCGGTTTCAGGAACAGTCTTGAATCAATGTTCTATATTCAAGTCTTGGCGCAGCACGTTCACGACGTCAACTGGTAAGTACACATTTGTTTTAATAACTACGAAAAAATAATTGTAAAAATGCAACGTAAAAACTGTTTTAGCGCTCATATTGGTCTGTAAAAGTAAAGTTCGGGTACTTCGTTCCATGGAGGAACATGACCCGAGACAAGGCGAGTCAAGGTCGCCGAAATATCTCTTTCCAAAACCCAGTCAAGCTGGCACACCGTTAACGGCGTACTGGGTGATGTGGTTAGCACCACGTCTTTGAAAACTGTCTTACTTTCCCTACTACCACAACTGTGGATTCGGTACCCAATTTTTAAAGTGACTGGGTGGGCCGCCCGCCAGTTGCCAGATGTCGGGATTAACATATTGGTCTGGACGAAAGAGATATACGCAATTGCTAATCTATATTGAAGCCAAAACCAACATGAAATTAGCAAAAATGAACAATAATGAGGTTGGTTGATATGAATGAGTTCGCCGATTTGATAAGACGTAAAACAATATCACACAATGTGCTTTAATTTGATTAGTTTGGTGTGTCGCTGCTCTCCTCTATCTGCTGTAGGATTAGGCAGCTTTCTGAAAGCAAGAAATCTGCTAGCCGTCCATGATCTGAGGTATTACTTATTTAATATATCTGTTTTCACGTGGACTTGTCGAATTTATTTTCGGACCTTTTCCTTGCTTTTTCCCGTTTTATTTTCTCTTTCCCTTTCGTTTTGTTTTGCTCTCCGCTCAATGTAATCATGCGCAGGGACGGCATCTTTTTGTTTTACCGTGTGTTGCTCTTTCCTCTAAATACGAAGCAATAAAACGCAATAGTCTTCTCCACGTACATTTATTTAAATTGAGGACATGTTTCGAAACCAATCTGGTTTCATCTTCGGGCCATAGTGATCATTGATAATAAAACGCGTGTTGAAATTTTTAGGCTAAAATTAGGTTAAGTTAAGACGTTGAAGACGAGGTAGCAATACAATTAAAAAAACACACCACTTAAGAGCTGGTGTCTTTAATGCCAGTTTCTACTTTACTTGTTTTACTTTTTAATTTTTACATTGTGATGTATTAACTAATATAACGATCTTTATAACGTAGTTTGCTGGTTAATTAATTTTTCTTTTCTAATGTGGTGTTTTTTGAATGTTATTGCTACCCCGTCTTCAACGTTTTAACCTAACCTCATTTTAACCTAAAAATTTCAACACGTATTTTACTATCAATGATAATTATGGCCCGAAGATGAAACCAGATTGGTTTCGAAACATGTCGCCAATTTAAATAAATGTACGTGGAGAAGACTATTGCGTTTTATTGCTTCGTATCAAGACACCTCCACTATTAGCGTGATGGATCACCTTCTTATTAGTTCCCTCTAAAGAGAATAAATATCAGAAATTTAAAATGTTTGGAAAAAAATATATGCCAAATAGTTCTAAATATTTGATACAATCAAGCTCCATGAGAAGATTATCTGTTGCCCAAAAATAATTAAAAAAAGTCAAGAAACAGTTCCTTCAAAGGAAAAGAACCATACCTGAAAACTAGAATAACGTAACAATGGTGATTGTCGACGCCAGTGCTTAATTTTGCAAATAAAAGTGGACTATTTTTTTAACACTCTTTAATTATATAAAAAAATACAACTAGATTTGGCCAGTAACTTACGTGGTTACTGCCTGACAAATTCTGTTTAACTGCTGGTCAACTCAACATTCTTGCCATCTGCACCCTCGCCCCTCTTTAAGAGGAAGGACGGATCTTTCTTAAAACTAGTACCTGCGGTACGTAACATTCTCTCCGCCTTGGAAGTACCAATTATGTACTTAAAAAAAACATGCAGAGTGCACATTTACACATTAACAAGAAAACAAACTATACAATATACAACTAACTATACAATCTATACACTATTTTTACTGTTCACAATATTCGTTAATTGCCTATTGGCAATACACAGACACGATTCACTGCACGTGTTATCTCACTTCCACGTACCTTTATAGTCACTACTCGAGTTACTCCGTCCTTTCCGGGATGAAGGGACGTTATTCTTCCCAAACGCCAGTTTAGCGTTGGTACGTTGTCTTCCCTTATCAACACCAATGACCCAAGTTGTAGAAGCTCTTGAGGCCGCTGTTTCCACTTGCTCCTGGTCTGCAGCTCTGCCAAATATTCCTTATTCCACGTGCCCAAAAATGTTGGATTGCTGCCTGTTCAGCCGATTCTCAGGTAGAGTCCGAACATCAGCTCCTGGTAGCGCCGTCAGTGTTTTCCCAGTTAGAAAATGGGCAGGTGTCAATGCACTCGGATCATTAGGATCAGGAGTTAAAGGACATAAGGGTCTAGAATTTAGGACGCCTTCAATCTGCGTTATTATCGTAGCAAATTCCTCAAATGTTAAGGGGTTATTCCCTACAACTCTTTTAATATAATATTTGACGCCTTTAATTCCCGCCTCCCATATGCCATCAAAATGGGGGGAGCGTGCCGGAAGAAAATGCCACTTAATTTCACTCTGAGCCAACTGATTAGATATATCAGGAGAGCAATTTTTAAGAAACTCATAAAGTTTTGCTAATTCGTTTTTTGCGCCAACAAAATTAAGACCGTTGTCTGAATAAATGTTTTTTGGCTTACCACGCCTACCGATAAATCTTTGTAGTCAGTTCCGATACCAATTCTATATGTACAGCCTTTGTGCACATACAAATAAATAAGCACATATAGGCCTTGCTTAATTTTGCACCTCGCGTTTTACGATCTTTTATATAGAAAGGGCCACCGTAATCAACACCCACATTAAAAAAGAGAGAATAACTATTTACTCTCACTTCAGTCCCCCATAATATAGTTTGGGCTAGTAGGATTTGCTCTCAAGCAGGTTGTGCATTTCTTAATTATTCCCTTGCATAAATTTCGCCCTGAAATTGGCCAATACCTTCCCCTTATCGAATGCAATAATTGCTGAGCCCCACAATGCAAAAGTCAATTGTGTTCATTCTTTAAAATTAGTTCAGTTAGAATATGACTCCTTGGTAGAATTATCGGATGCCGTTTATCATATGGTTGTTTCGCTTGCGTTAATCTACCTCCAACACGAATAATTCCATCTTACATAAATGAATTTAATGACAAGATTGATCTTTTTTTATTGACAGTTTTCCTGTTTAATAAATCATCTATCGGAAAACACTGAATTTGTGTTGTTTTAATCAATATGTGCAATGCATTATTTAATTCTGCAAGTGTTAATACACCGTACAACCCCAGGTCTCTATTTTTTAATCTTGTGTTGGCAATGAAGCGTGTAACGTAAGCTATTATTTTTTGAATTCTATGTAGCGATGAAAATTTATTTGTTTATTAAATTTAGAACTACATTTTCGTATGGCATTGTTACACATGAAACAGATCGTTTTTATGGAATATTGAGATCAGACGCAATGTCGTCTGATTGCCATTCCAATTAATTAGTTAAAAGCCACTTAGGCCCATGCCACCAAAGGTTAGAACTGTTTAAAAATGTCGTTGTTGTGCCGCGTGATATTAAATCAGCAGGATTTTCAGCTGACTTGACGTGATGCCAGCAAGTGACATCCGTTAGTGACTGAATTTCACCAACCCTATTGGCAACAAATGTTTTCCACCTATTTGCTGGACCCTGAATCCAAGCTAATACTATTGTGGAGTCAGTCCAATAATATAATGCATTGAAATTCATTCCTAACGATTTGATAACCTTATCTGCTAATTTTGCAAGTAAAAATGCTCCACACAATTCTAGTCGAGGTAAACTAATTTGTCTTAACGGGGCGACGCGGGACTTGGCACATAATAAGTTTGAAATAATTTTTCCTCCAGAAGTTATACATCTAAGATAGATATTTGCCCCGTACGCTCGTTCAGAAGAATCACTGAAACCATGGATCTCTATGTCGATATATTCAGAAATTGTAGCTTGTCTAGGTATTTTATATTTAGTGATGGTAGCTAAACTACTCTCAAAATAAAGCCATTTATCGCGGAAATGTTGTGGTACTTCACTGTCCCACTCCAATTTTAACTTCCACAGTTCTTGGATAATTAGCTTAGCGTTAATAATTATAGCAGTTAATAGGCCTATCGGATTGCAAATTTGGCTAATTATTGACAAAATGTTTCGTTTTGTTGTTTTATTTAACTTTGTAGTTTCAGTATTTACCTTGTAGTTAATAAAATCAT